>JBBBDQ010001640.1:965000-1080000 GCA_037127315.1 Ascarosepion bandense
GTGTCTTGCGAAGTAACATTAGATTGATCAATTTTTTATCACAAATATCTCAAAGATGTTCAATAGGATTGAGATCAGGGCTTTGTGGGGCCAATTCAAATTCCGAAGCCTTCCTTCCTCTTCCTTTTTAGTTAAATAATTCTTACAAAGGTTTGCCTTTTCCCCCAGTATTTGAATTTCAGTGAGGTTTTTAGGGAAATCACCCCTGTCTTAATACTATTGCACACTACCCGTAGTATGCAAAAGTGTTAGGAATAGGGGTGATTTTAAGCTTTATTTTGATGCCTCATAAAAGATAAAATAGTTCTTTTGCGCAGTACTATATATATATATATATATATATATATAGTGAGCATATTTTCATTCAAGTATGTTTCATTAAATAATATAGACATATTATGGCATTATGCTTTTTATAATAATCCTTTTTAGTCCTCCAGTTATCTTCTTACCGCTTCTCCCTCCAGCTATGGGTCAAATAGAAGGGCAGATAGGGTTCTATAGACTTGGTTGGCAACCAGTCTACCGCAGAAAGTAATGGCAACCTACTGCGGGAAAATTTTCTGCCAAGTCAGTCATGTCTCGAAAGAGACATGATCGTCCAAGCGTGTATCACGTAAGACACTCAACTGACTGAATGAGTTACCTTCTTGATTCAAAAGAATTTTTTGTTTCTGATGAAAGATGAAATTATTTTCTTTCTGATGAAAGGCCCAGGCCGGTCTGAAATATCAAATATATCAATATAATAATAGAAATAAATAAATACTGTCAAAAATACATATTTAAACTTACAACTTTTTATTAGTTTTTCCTATACATATTAAGACAGTATAGGTGGATCATCATTATGCTATATATATATATATATGATCAGCCGATGGAAAATCTTATTTCACACCGGTACATATATCTAGAATATATATATATATATATATATATATATATGTATATATGATTAATGTATATTTAGGCAGCAAACATTCTTTTAAACATTGATCGTTAAATATGATGGACAAGGAAAATGTTATTGATTTTTTATTTACTCTTACTTTCATTAATCCATCTTTTCTCCCTACAGCTACGGGTTAAATAGTAGAACATAATGTTTTCTATAGTCTTGGTTGGCAACCAGTCTACAACAGAAAGTAATGCCAACCTACTGGAGGAAAATATACTGCCCAGTCAGTCATTTCTCTTCGAGACATGATCGCCCACGCCTGTATCACGTATGGCACTAAACTGACCGATTTACATTTTACAGCTCTCTTACGTTTTTTTTGTTTAATGGGAGTGAGCGAGAACAAAACCTGATCATATCGTCGATTTCTCAAGCACTTTCAGCTACTTCTTTAGCGATTTTTAAGGGGCTTTGTTTTGCTGTAGTTATGTATATTTAAGCAGTACGTCTTCATTTAAATATATTTTATTGAATAATATAGGCATATTACGTCTATTTATTTACATAATAATTATTTCTAATTCTTTAATTAGCTTCTTTGTGCTAAATTAAAATTCGTCAAGGAAGGTGTCGTAGTTTCGATCTTCTCCGACAGCAACCTCAGGGATGTGTTGCAAAGATAAACACCATACGTAGAACTGATACATTTAAGATTTCAAATAGTAGATAGACTAAACTATCGCCCGGTTCATACTCCACCCACGTCTATTGAACAGGTGAAGAGGCTTATTCCTTGTTCCCTGTTTAGGATGTGGTTTCCGGTTTTTCTCTTTTCCAGTCTTTTCACTCTTTTTTTATTTTATTTTATTTTTTTTCAATTGGAGTAGATAGACTAAACTATCGCCCGGTTCACAAACCACCCACGTCTATTGAACAGATGAAGAGGCTTATTCCTTGTTCCCTGTTTAGGATGTGGTTTCCGGTTTTTCTCTTTTCCAATCTTTTCACTCTTACGTAGCCCCCTGCGCATCAGTGGCGTTTTCGCCTTGCTTGGGATGATATGATTAAAAAAAAAAAAAAATTAACAAATCGAGTTCACATGTGTTTTAAAAAACATTATCACAACGACCACAGTTACAATAGATGATTTCGGGGGAGATCGAAAGTACTTGGGTAGGAAATAGCTATAGTACATTACTCGATGAATTTCAACTTAACACCAGTAAGCTAATTAGAGAAATAGGAAGGATTATTGTAAAAATAGATAAGCATAATCTTCCGTATTATAATAAAAAACCGTTGTGTATTTATTTGAATATATTTATTTCCTTCCTGTTACGCTCATGGAGATAAAGAGAGAGAGAGACAATAACAAGGCAGCATCGGCTCAGTTCCTTCTCTTTACTACCAGTTATTAAATTTTACTGCCAGTTATGAAAGCTCTCGCCGCGTGTTTGCTCTTTAACAGTGCCTTATTATTATATTTTTTGGTATAATTATGTCATCGGGTAGTGAAGAATATATATATATATATATATATATATATATATATATATATATATATATGCGTGTGTGTGTGTGTGTGTGTGTGTCTGTGTGTGTGTTCTTTCTATTATAATATCGACCATTGTGCATATATATATATATATTCTCTTCTGTCACGGCCGGGGGAATGAATAACCTGTCAGGAAACAGCTAATAACCGTCTCAAATAATTTGCCGTCACTTTTGACGCCATAGGTACACTTGTATGTCAATATTTTTAGATTTTCTAAAAAAAAAAGCTCTTAAGAGTGAGAATATCCTAATGGTGTCGTCACAAAATTTTGTCGTCACCATAACTTCATATCATTAATCCGATTAATCTCGATCTTGATATCGAACACTTTACGACAGAAAAACCTGCTGCCAAAATATCTTTTTATCAGTACATCACTCAAAAAAACTACAATCTTGGCACTAATCATTATCACAACTCGACACTATATATATGTTGATTTACCTTATTCCCCACTGGAATGAGTTGTGACACAAGGTCGGTTTTTAACGAGGGGAACATGAGCGCGGACACTCAGGCCACTGGTTAAATATTACCCAGCCCCCGCTCACGCGGTAAGTGGGTACAAAGCGTGTTTTAGCATGTCAGGACTGGTCACAAATTGTCGAAGTTGTCTTAATTTATCTCATACAAATATATATATATATATATATATATATATATATATAGTCATCCGCAGACAGATCTGTTTCGCTGTATCACAGCTTATCAGTACGGTTAGACTCCGATTGCTTTATATATATATTAAAATAAATTATGATCACATGAAAAGTAACAACATATAAAGGGGGCAAAAGTAGGTATACAGTATTGAAAAACCAAAATATGTATCCTGTACACATCTGCGTAAAAGAAGTCCATTGGTGTGTGATCCCGTGCATTTCATACGTCCTTGTTTTTGTATTGCTTTGTATTCATAGTCGGTTTTCCCATTAACAATAATGAAAAAATATCACACGTGATTCTAATGTGAAAAAAAAAATAATAATGATCTATTCGGATGATTTGGCAGGTTTTATTATACAAATTATTTGCTGAATCAATATTTATCTATATATATAAAAGACAATCTGTGAGTCTGTGTGTGACTGTTTCCTATGTACGCGTACATTTTTTAAGCTACGCCATTCAAACTTTCTAGTGACGCATTTCACACAGGGAAGCCAGGTCGACACATACTTTTGAGCAATTTTCCCTTTCGCACATTTTGGCCAATGGTACAGATTGTTTACATTTGCTACGTAAAACATCTAAGATCTAAGATAGTTGCTGGATGACGTCACAGAAATCAAATCACACGTGTCAAACGCGACTAAATTAAAATTTTAAATATTCTTCGAAAATTTCTGAACTGAGAGCGCAATAGTTTTTATATTTGTAATTTCAGTAAAACAAAATAAATAATTTTTATTTTTATGTTAAATTCATTTAGTCAACAAAAAATGTAAATATTTTCCCTCGTAATTTTGAAACAAAAACAAACGTAATGTTGTTTACAATGTCACACAAAACATCAAATCACGTTTACGCAAAACAAAAGAAAGATTTTTTAATGGAATTTTTAATAATTTTTAAACAACAATTTTTTATATAATTATATTTTTATATAACCGAGTCCTACTACTAAAATGTTCTGAGTTGCACGGGCAACGCCGGGCTATGATGCTAGTTCATGAATAAATAGAAAAGATGCAGGATAGAGAAACATTTCATTAACGATATATCCTAGCTCAGTTAGTTAAGTGCCATACGTGATGCATGCTTGGGCGATCGTGTCTCTTTTTGATCCATGACTGACTATGTAGAAGATTTTTTTCCCACAGTACGTTGCCATTAATTTCTGCAGTAGACTGGTTGCCAACCAAGGCTATAAAATCGTGCATTCCAGTCTTCACCTTTGCTTGAAAATTGTTTCGAATTTTGTCGCTCATTATAATATAATACTTTTTGTTCTTTCGTTTCTTAGCTAGTCCTTAAAATTATGTCCTGTCAATGCTCAATAAAAAAAATGAACTATTCTCTTGTATATCGCATAGAAAGACGGAAAAGACATATCAGAAATTTTACACAGAGGTCGAGTTTAATGTGTGTTTATCAGCAATACCAAATATACCAGATCAGGAACGATTACATTATAGACCATTCTTTGAAATTTGTCAAGGATCTCGAGATTCTTAGTAGTAGAAGCATCAGATCAGATCAGATATGGCAGCAATATTCAATGAACGGACGAATGGTAGATTCATATATATACAAGATTGAGTCTAACAAGAAAAATGTTTTGGTACAACATAGTGTACCAACTTTGCTGACTGTAGACATAACAATTGACTCAATATATTTGCTTACCTTCATGCCATTAGAAAATGTGAGGCCAAGAAGACGTAGAATGTCACTCTTCTGGAGATTAGCGTGTCATGTGGTGATGCGGTGATTAAATAAAAGCAGTTTGTTTTTGGGGCGTTAAAATTTACAAGTCGTTTCTTGACCGAGTTAACCATTTGATCGAGATCTTCGAGAGCAGTTGCAGTTTTTACTTTGTCAGGTCTTAAGGGACTTGCTACTAAGACTGGAGTAAATTGTTGTGTCATCTGTATAAATACGTATTTGTGAACTGATGAGATCGGGGAGATCATTGAGGATGATCAGAAACAGTTGAACTCCAAGGATAGATCCCTGAGAAACTGCCGGGTTAATCTAAACTTATTTATAAATGAAACTTTGTGTGTGTGTGTATGTGTGTATGTGTCTGTGAGTGTGTGTGTGTCCGTTACCTATAGACTCCGAAACGGCTGAACCGATTTTCTTGAAATTTTACACAGTTGTACTATGAGCGTCTGCGAGTGTTATTAGCTAGGTTTTGTGTCGAGGTACCCCCCCTATAAATATCGAAAATTGATAATCGAAAAAATCGGGTTATAGAAGGAGTGGTCCAATTTTAATCAAATTTGATACACTCATAGACAAAGACATAAAAAACGATATCCAGAAAATCGATAATATATATAAAAGGCAAGATGTTTGTGTGTGTATCTGTTTATCTGCCTGTATGTCTGTATTTTTTTCAGCCCTTTTATTTTAGTTTTTGCTTCGGGTTTGGCTCTAAGTAGGTATAATTTTAGTTATTAGTCTCAGTCATGATACCATATACTCAGAGGACTTATTTAGCCTTCAAAATTCAGTTTACGACGAAAAAAAACTTATTTGATATCGATACCAGGAAATCAAAATTTGACTTATATTCATTCATATTTTTTCAGCTTACGGTTTCGCTTTAACTGGAAACAACTATTGCTTTTTAGTCTTTCGTGCCAACGGCCAAAGAGTCTGAGCTCCAAGACCATGGATTAGTTTTAAAGCTTTTATTACACCCGAGCAACGCCGGGCTATACTGCTAGTATGAAATAATCTAGAAACGTGTTCGTTCAAGACGGCTTTCATTACACGATTTGTTAATTTGGATTTAGCTTAATATTCGTTCTGTGGCGCCGTAACCCTCGAACAGGCCAGAGAATACCAGTATGTCAAATCCTGTCTAACGCCTTTGAGATACCTAGAGACATAGCCTCAGCTTTGACTTCCTTATCTAAATCTTAACAGACAGATTCAGTGATGGTCATTATCACGTCGAAGGTAGACCTGGCAAAACGGAACCTATATTATTTGTCTGAAAGGAAACCGTGTGAGGTAAGTTGCTTACTCAATTCGGAGTTGATTAGAGCCTCGTGTTCTTTGTCGAAATGACGTAAGACACTAATAATTTGGAGGAACAGAGGGTTTCTCGAGAGTTCGTAAAAACAGGAACTACAGAGAAAGACTTTAAACAAGTGCCCCTGCTATTCTCCTCGGGGTTCTTGACAAAATACAACGGAGAATCTCTAATGTGAAGAATACCGACTTGGCAGACCGGCTGCAGTCACTCTCTCACCGGCGTGATGTGGCTTCCCTGTGCTTCTTCTATAAATCCTTTCACGGCTTCTGCTCCCATGAACTTAGATCACTGGTGCCCCCTAAGTATGAATTTGCACGATATACTAGATTAGTAACTAGGTCCCACTCTTTTACAGTGAAACAGATAAAATGTAAGCTCAATTTCTACTCTAACAGCTTCTTTTCTCACACTTCTCGCCTGTGGAATTCCCTCCCATATACTTGCTTCCCCGACATCTAGAATCTCCAGAAATTTAAATGTAAGGTCAACAAACACCTCTTATCACACTAACTCGCATCCATTCTCTCTAACACTCTTCACATCTACCCAACCCCCATTCTCTGTATCCTCATCCGTCTAGCACCCTCCTTCCGACATTTCCTGTAACTAACCACTCTTTCCCATCACTTACCCCTATGTAACCCCCTGCGCAATAGTGGCAGTGTAATGCCTTGCTTGGGGTGAAATGATTAAAAAAAAGCTGTAAAGCAAGAAATAAGAATTAATTTGTTGTAAAGTTGGAGGAGGATAGGGACGAGTTCCGGAGCACATCTTTTAGGGCGGCTCGACCAATCCTATCAAAACTGCATGCCTTGTGGGTATCTATTTTAGTACAATGATTTATCTGCAGTAGATGTTAATAGTTAAAAAATACCTTAAAAGAGGGAGGGAAGAGAATTTGCTAATATTCAAGCTATACAGTGTCTCATTCGATTAGGACACGTTTGCACTCCTTATGAGCAACGATAAAGAGACGTCTACTACACTCAGACGTTTTTCTCTGGTATAACTGGAAGAAGTGTTTTCTGTGCGCTATATCAGGTTAATATGTATGTGAGATCCATGAGAAAGGTTGTAGTTTTATTTTATATTCCCGTTTTCGCACGATAGTATCGATGCCGGCTTCCATCCAACAAAAGACTTCAGTGGTACATTTATGGACATGATGATTAAAAATATCATTCCATAAATATAAACTACTAGGACCTTGAATAAGTTCTCGCTGTTTTCTAATAGATGGCGTTCCCAAAACTACGTGTGTGCAGTCTCAGATGGTAATGCATCTGTAAGGAAATACTATTGAAATTCAGTGTATATCATTTCGCCAAAGTGTAAACAACTTTGTTTTTCATAGAGTTAAACATGTCGGTTTTGTGACAAAGAAAGTGCATTTGGGGAGAATTTTAATGCACTACTTTATTCAAAAGAAATCTGCAGCCGAAGCACACAAAAATCTTGTTGAAGCTGGCGGTGCCCATGTTTTATCGGAAACAACATGCAGAGATTGGTTTTAGTTGTTTCAAAAGTAATGATCTTTATGTTGAAGATAAAAAAATGCTCTGGCGCACCAAAACTGTTTAAAGGCGAAGAATTGAAGGTATTACATTATGAAGACCCATGTCAGTTACAAGCTGAATTTGCAGAATCATTAGGAGTTGATCACACAACACTTTTGAAACGTTTGAAAGCATTAGAAATTATTCGAAGCATTGAGCTCCGTACAAGCTGAAGCCGAGAAACGTCGAATGGTGTCTTGTCACGTGTGAACAGCTACTTCAACGGCAAAAAGGTAAGATTTTTTGCATCGTATCGTGACCGTCGATGAAAAGTAGATACACTACGATAACCCTAAGCGTAGAATATCGCGGGATAAGCCCTGGGACATGCATTAACATAGGCGGCAAACCGAATATCCATGGTTCGAAGCTTCCACTCTGCCTTTAGTGTGAGAAGCTGGGTGTAGTTTATTATGAGCTGCTCAAACTAACCAAAACTATCACGGGAGATCGCTATCGACTACAAATGTTGTCTTTGAGCCGAGCACTGAAGAAAAACTGCCGCTATACGAGCAGAAACATGACAAAGTGAATTTGTAACATGACAACGCTAAGCCATATGTTGTGAAACGGATGAAAACCTACTTGGAAACGCTTAAATGGGAAGTTCAACCCCATTTGCTGTATTCAACAGACATTGCCCCGTCCGATTATTCGATCGTTGACACATTCTTATGAGTCGACTCGTGGCTAACCTCAAAAGACGCGTCGTTTTTTTCGATGTGGAATTCAAATGCTGCTAGAAATATGGGAAAATGGGAAAATAATTTCAGTGGCATCTTTCTTACTAATTTTTGTAGATAAAACACTATTTTCATGAAAAATCAGCGAGAACTTATTCAAGGTCCGAATATAAAATTCCAAAATATAAAAATATGATTCCTTCAAAAACGAGTCCCAATCTGGGAGTTTATAGCAGACTAGCAGTATAGCCCGGCGTTGCTCGGGTGTAATGAAAGCTTTAAAACTAATCCATGGTCCTGGAGCCCAGACTCTTTGGACGTTGGCATGAAAGACTAAAAAGCAATAGTTGTTTCCAGTTAAAGTGAAACCGTAGACTGAAAGAAAACTAAATGGATGTAAGTCAAATTTTGGTTTCCTGGTATCGATATCAAATTTTCTGCACTATTGTAAGAACTGCAACCTTGAAACTTCTGAATATCGTTTCTTATGTCTTTGTATATGAGTGTATCAAATTTGATTAAATTCGGACCACTCCTTTTATAACCCGATTTTTTCGATTATCGATTTTCGATATTTATCGAAGGTACCTCGACACAAAACTTAGCTAAAAACACTCGCAGACGCTTATAGTACAACTGTGTACATTTTCCAAAACATCGGTTCAGCCGTTTCGGAGTCTATAGGTAACGGACACACACACACACACACACACACACACACACACACACACACACACACACACACACACAGTATTAATATTTCCCACTATTTAAAACAGCCTACATAGGCAAAAACGACCTTTGCAGATATTTTCTTGTTTTTAAACCATTTTTCTTGCTTATGAGGATCTTAATTTTTCTTAAATCTCTATCTGGGACATTTTAATGTCAATCTCATTGTTCTTGGATGCATGTTGTGGTGTAATGAATGTCGACTCATCATGAGAAATTGGAGAGATTAGTTCGAATTCTAGTCTTTTCATATCATTCACTTACGCGCAAATACCTTTGGAGAAGGTATTTTTTTTTTAATCATCTCACCCCAAGCAAGGCATTCCACTGCCACTATTGCGCATGGGGCTACATAGGGGAAGGTAAAGAGAAGGAGTGGTTAGACATAGGGAATGTCAGGAGGAAGGTGACAGATGAGTAAGGATAGCGAGGATGAGGGTTAGGCAGATGGGAAGAGTGCTTGATAGAATGGGAGCAGGTTAGTGTGTTAGGAGGTGTCTATTGACCTTACATTTAAACTCCTGGAGATTGTAGCCGTCGGGGAAGCAATCGTTTGGAAGAGAATTCCACAGTCGGGAAGTGTATTAATCCGTCTCTTCTCCCTCCAGCTATGGGTTGAATAGCAGCACAGATTGGGTTCCATAGCCTTGGTTACCGCAGAAAGAAATGGCGACCTACTGCGGGAAAATATTTTGCCTAGTCAGTCATATCCCCTTATATATATATATATATATATATATATATATATATATATATATATATATATATATATAAACATGGACAAACCATAATGGCAAGCTGTTTTTGTTTACATGGAAGATTTCCAAGCAACAACAAACTCGTGCATTTAAGACGCTGGAAGCAAATGTCACATTACAGTTCATGACGTCACACATAACCAAGCGAGAGTGAAAACAAGAAATATTAAATATGGGAAGCCATTGGAATAAACCAATGGCTTCTGTTATTAATTATAGGCATTTAAGGATATTTGTGGAGATTTCATAGTTTACCTTGTTCAGGTTAGGTTTTAACAGTTTTATGTATATAGCTTCGAGAATTTTTAGTTTTTCTTTATTATTTTCATGTTTAAGTATAGTTGTGTTTTCAACTAGGGTTTTCTGGAATTGTGTATGTGGCCAGGCATGTTGTTTTAAATGCCTAAAAATGTTAGAATTATCGTTCAAGTGTAGTGTCAAGCGTCGTGAAAGCGAGTTTGTGGTGTGACCAACATAAATATTATTTAATCCGTTGGAGATACAATCTTCCAAAGGGCACTTGAATTTGTAACCTATGTTAGCAAATCGCTAACCGGGGTAGAAGAATCATTGCGAATAACTGAATCGGATATACTAGATTTAGAGTAGTATATGATTAACTTAATTTTTTTGCGAGGGTCTGTTGTAGATATATTAGTATTTACTAATTTTTTAGTATATTTTCATCTTGTTTATAATTTGTATGGATTTGATTACGATATAGGAGATTAATATGTTTGTGATTAGTTGTAGTAGTATTATGTTCTATTTGCTTAGTATTGAGACTTCTAAGAAAGCATCGTATTAGTTCATCAGCTATATAGTTTGGAAAGCTATTATTAATAAGTGATTGTTTTATATTCGTTAGTTCACTGTAAAAAATCTGTTTTGTTGATGAATTAGTTTTTGCACGATGTATGAGATTTTTTATAATTGCTATTTTGTAGTAATATGGACATTCGCTCTTGTAGTTAAGTGTACATGAATTTATGTTGCTAGGTTTTTTTGCATGGCGAAATAGTAAATTTGTTATTATTTGTGTTTATCAATATGTCAAGAAAGAGGATTTTGTGATTAATATTGAGTACATACGTAAATTTAAAGACAGAGTTATTTTGGAAAAGTTTTTGAAGTTGAAGTATTTCATCTGTATTTTTGACTAACATAAGAATATCTTCAAGATATCGTAGGTAGATGGATGGTTTTCTAAATGCTGTAAATATCTTATTTTCAAGGTTCGACATGTAGAAATTGCTAAATGTCGGAGCCAGTACTGAACCCATTGAAACACCATCACGTTGTATATATATATATATATAATTAGTTTTTGGGTTATAATTAAATTAGACCTGTACACAATTGTATTAAAAAGTGTTCAATGCAATTATATTGTAGAACTTTTGAATATTTTTCATTTGGTATCAAGCTATATAATTCATAATATATAACTAACTTTCAAATTACATATATATATATTATTGTCATCCGCAGACAGGTCTGTTTCGCAGTATCACAGGTCATCAATATATATATATATATATATATATATATATATTGATCGCTTAATTCCTTAGTTTATGGTCATAATAAAATTAGACCAGTAGACGTTTGCAAATCGCCTGAAGACACCACATGGTAGAAACCTAGGTTGCGTAATAGCTCGTTTACAAATGAAGAATATACACACACACACACACACACACACATATATATGTTTTCTTTATGTGGCGTGTCCTTCCAGGAAGTAGACGATCATGTCTACTTGCCCCTATCCCTTAAAGTCTTAACACTTTTCCTCTTGGTAACTTTCCCAAACCCCGCCATCCACTTGCTCAAGCCCATCAAGTATGTCTCACGCTGCTTTCCCTTGTCTCTCTTTTCCTCTATTCATCCTGTAAAATCTCGTTGTTCTACAGATATTTTACAAAAATATCTAATTTTACACGTTATTAAATATTAGAAACAAAACGGATGTTTAGCCATTGCGCGTTTCTTCTAATTTCATTTTCAAAGTTTATTTTTCAATTTTCGGGTAAAGGTGCTAACGGGACATACCCGGTACTACGTTAATACTTTGAGGTGTTAATCTATCATACTTTTCTGTTTGATATAACTTATTTCTATGCATTAATAAACTCTGAAAATAAAATATTTTTTATATCATTATTAGTGCAGAGAGAAACAAATATTGCCGATACATCAAACATCACTTTATGATTTATATAATAGGCTTATGGTCACATCACGTTGATCACAGGTTCCTGTACGATCACCCTAATGTAAGCAACATTGAACCGGGTCACCTGAAACATTTTCTACGTCTTATCAACCATTAAAAGCCAGAAAATATTTTTAGATTTTAATATTTTTTTTTTTTATAACGTTTTAGTGATACAAGTTTTACTTATTAACTCATAGCTGGGGAGAAGAGGTGGATTTATACCTTTCCCAATGGTATTTGCACGTAAGTGAAAATAAAGAATACAAGTGAAGTAGGAACTCTGCTTAAATTCCCATTACACTCCTCGCACACCCAAGATTACAGCACCTGGTATTTCGAAGCGGTTACCCATCTAAGTACTGACCAGACTCGACGTTGCTTAACTTATGATCGGACGCGAATGGTATATGAAAACGGTGTTACAACGGGATATAGCCGTAAGCAATGTTTTTATGAAGAAGTCTGATGAAGTCTTTTAGAGAATGAAACGCATAACATAGAATTTCTTTCATTCTATCATTCAGTTAAAGAAATTGTTTTTGATATGTAGAAAAACCTTTTTTGAAACAAAGAAAAAAGTGTTGAATTGCTATGCGAACTCCATCCTATTTCATGGCAGTGAACGCTGGACAATCTCCTCGCGGGATAGGGAAAAACTAGAGACGTCTATAAAGGTGGTACTACAGAAGGATACTGAGAATTCCATGAATGGAGTGAGTTAGCAGCAAGGAAGTCTTAAAGAAAATAGTAACGAAAAAGAACTGATATTCAGAATGAAAAACAAACAACTGAAATTTCTTGGGCACACGATGAGTAAGGAAACATTGGAAAAGTTAACACTCGCAAGACATATCGATGGCAGAATAATGAGGGGGTGACTGAGCCACCTACCTGAAGAGCTTGTGTGAATCGGTGGCTGAGCCACCTATCTGAAGAGCTTGTGTGAATGGTCTGCAGAACAAAGGAGAGGCTTGGTAAAGGAACAAACTCGCAAGACATATCGATGGCAGAATAATGAGGGGGTGACTGAGCCACCTACCTGAAGAGCTTGTGTGAATCGGTGGCTGAGCCACCTATCTGAAGAGCTTGTGTGAATGGTCTGCAGAACAAAGGAGAGGCTTGGTAAAGGAACAAACTCGCAAGACATATCGATGGCAGAATAATGAGGGGGTGACTGAGCCACCTACCTGAAGAGCTTGTGTGAATCGGTGGCTGAGCCACCTATCTGAAGAGCTTGTGTGAATGGTCTGCAGAACAAAGGAGAGGCTTGGTAAAGGAACAAACTCGCAAGACATATCGATGGCAGAATAATGAGGGGGTGACTGAGCCACCTACCTGAAGAGCTTGTGTGAATCGGTGGCTGAGCCACCTATCTGAAGAGCTTGTGTGAATGGTTTGCAGAACAAAGGAGAGGCATGGTAAAGGGACAAACACTGCTAAGTGCCAAAAGGCATAGAAAGTTTCTAGAGCACGGAAAGGGAGCTTGGAAAATCTGATACTCACAGAACAGTTTGAAGAGAAGACGGTCACACAAGACAACCTAGCAATCTTGAATAAATGGATGGCGGAAAAAGATTTAGGAAAATAACGAAAAGATAACATCTATTAAGAGCAACAAAGGGCAGGGAATCGGGAAGGGCCATGATCATCTACGTCCCGAAGGCACACCTCAATAGAAAATGTGTTACATTCTTTCAAATCTATCTATCTATCTATCTATAAAAGGGCTGAAAAAAAAATACAGACATACAGGCAGTTAAACAGACACACACACAAATATCTTGCCTTTTATATATATATATATATATATATATATATATATATATATATAATCGATTTTCTGCACTATTGTAAGAATTGTAACCTTGAAACTTCTGAATATCGTTTCTTATGTCTTTGTCTATGAGTGTATTAAATTTGATTAAAATCGGACCACTTCTTCTATAACCCGATTTTTCGATTATCGATTTTCGATATTTATCGGGGGTACCTAAACACAAAACCTAGCTAAGAACACTCGCAGATGCTTATAGTACAACTGTGTAAATTTTCAAGAGTCTATAGGTAACGGACACACACACACAGACACACACACACACGCACACAGAGACAAAGTTCCATTTATAAATAAGTTTAGATCTATCTATCTTTCTATAGACCTTCCCTCTGTAAACAGCGTGAATGTTTGCTGGGACTTGCTATCGTTAGTCTCTAGTAATTTGTTTCCCTTTCGCATTATATTTGTTTTTATTTGTCTTTATCCTCTTTCTTCAATTCCCTTCATTCATTCCATAATTTATTTTAAGTTAATCTCCCCATGAAGCCTGAAAAGTGGGAGCCAAACTGTTAGTTTTTCTTTTCAACATGTCTAATAGTATTCAGCTTTACACTTTCATATCTATCAGTAAGGTCTGTACCTTCAAAATCTCTTTATATATATATATATATATATATATATATATAATCATATAATTAAATCTGTTTTATTAATTAAAATCACATTGTAACAATGTAATTTTGATTAAAAAATAAATTTAATTATATGATTATATTATGTTGTACAATATTTATTGTATTGAGTACTTTTATACATAAAGAAAAAATGTAAATGCCGGAGAACTCGGAATTGTAAAACTGTTGGTTCTCTTCACCTATATATATATATATAATGAATTATTTTGAACATTATTTTTACCGATACTCGTATTTAAGTAGATATTCTGTTTTTAATTAAACAGTATTTGATATTTATATCTATCGGCCTGATTATTTCACGATAAATTTTTATTACGAAAATGTGTGCTATCCAGCAGGATTCGAACGTGCGACCCCTATTTATATAAGGGAAGCTACCATTTCATCTGGTACTGTCTTAACCACTCGACCATGAATAGCCTGGTGATCAGACGAGGTTTTTATCATGCTTATATAACACAATTTTCGATCTATCGTAAACAAACCATATCTGCTCTGTAATGTATCGTAATGTCAAACAAATGTAAACATGTTATGGAAATTAACGAATTTTAACGAAACTTGGTTATAAGCAACCGACAATTTGTAATGAATTATGAATTATATATTCGCAGGTTCGAATCCTGCTGGATAGCACACATTTTCGTAATAAAAATTTATCGTGAAATAATCAGGCCGGTAGATATAAATATCAAATACTGTTTAATTAAAAACAGAATATCTACTTAAATACGAGTATCGGTAAAAATAATGTTCAAAATAATTCATTACAAATTGTCGGTTGCTTATAACCAAGTTTCGTTAAAATTCGTTAATTTCCGTAACATGTTTACATACATACATATATATATATATATATATATATATATATATATATATATATATATATATATTTGGTGTATCAAAAATACGTTTGCTAACTTTGGGGTGGATTCTAGATACTAAAACAAGGTCAAATATCCATATAAACATATCTCCATGAGGCCGTCGTTGTACTTCACCACAACAACTTATAACATGTTCAAAATGTTCACCGCTTGGTCCTGCACACGCATGCACCCGTCAAATACTAACTGGCTAACCCTTACAGATACTATCACATATAATTTTGCAAAGCTCTATAACACGCTGATAAAGCGTCTCTGCATTATTAATGCCTACTGCAGAAACCAACTGTTTTAGGTGGCACTGCAGATAAAATTCCAAAGGAATGAGGTCGGAGGAACGTGCAGGTCATAGAACCGGTCCTCTCTTACCGATTCATCTTTCATGGCAGATGTCAGCCAGTACATCGCGAACAAAAGTGACTAAAATGTGCCGGAACCCTATCATATATGAACCATACGTATGTGGATGTGTGTTCAAATTAAAGTTTCTATAAGACGTGCTGGAAGAACATATGGATCTACCAGACAGTCATTTATAATTCCAGTCTACACATTAATCTTGAACTGATACTGGTGTCTAGGTTGCATTGTACCATGGGGATACCAATCTGCTCACAAATTTTGGTTGTGTAAATTTGTTATACCGTCTCTTCCAAGACAGAAGAGACAAACAACAGATCGGCAGTTTGTCCAATGAACTATCGGCAAAAGTTCTCACGTGGCGAGTGATCTGAATGCGAAAGCCCCTCCACACGTTGCAAATAATGCGGCTACAGGAACTGCTCTTGATGTGCCCTCCATGCAGTACTTTAAGATCTACAACATGTTAGGGCCACTTGACTCATACCAGAAACGTTTCCTACAGCCTCTAGAACTTTTTCTTCGAGGTCAGGCGTAGGAGCGTATCTCGGTCTTCTTTGATCCATAGTTTGAGGTACCACGGATCCTGTGTCAGCAACGCTACGATAAACAGCAGCAAAACTTGTATGACTCTGCTGCCTTCGGTCTGGGAACACAATCTGATACAGCCGTGCAGCCTCGTGTCCATTACCATTCGCGTAGCTGTATGTAAAACGCATATCTTCCTGCTCACTATATGAATATTCTGCCATTGTTAAACGAAACACTATTCAGTTAACTCTATACTACAAACGTTAAACATAGAAGACAGGCCTCCTACAAATGTACATGATTGACAAATGCAACTTAGTCGACATGGAAAAACAACGTCTTTGAACTCAATAACTAAAAAAAAAAATGCGAACATATGTTTATATGGATTTGTGACTTCGTTTTGGTGTTAGAAACTAGCCACTAAAGTTTGTAAAATTATTTTTGATACACCCTGTACATCTGCACATATGTGGCGTCTATCCAGTTTGTTCATATCTGTCAACAATGGGTGCATTCATCATTGTGCGTGTTTCGACAATCTAATTGTTTACCTATTAGTTAAAGATAAATTTCTTTTATGTGTTGTAGACAATACATTCAGAAGCACATGTTTATTCATACAAAGACCCATAAATCAAATTCGTATGCGTTGCATATATTAATGTAAACATGATTCTTTGCAAGGTGACAATTCCTCGAAATAAACTTACTAATTATTAGTCTATGTCATGGTCGCTAGTTATTTATCAAATTTGAACTAGTTAGTTTGGTACAAGACTAAATGAGTGATACAGCCTTTAGGTTTTGGAGAAACGGTTTGTAACGATTGTCACAGAATAGACATTAAAAACAGTAAGTACACGTTTTTATAAAAATGCACGCATATATCACACTCACCTATATATATATATATATATATATATATATATATATATATATATATATATAGCACCTAATGAGCCAGACGAGCCTACCTAGGTTTCACCTAAACGGATCATCTTTCATGCCCTAAGCTATTTCTTTTTTTACAACAATTTTTCCTTCGTTCGATAGTTTTCGAGGAAGGTTTTAGAGACGAATATAAATATAATCTCGTCTCTCTCTCTCTCTATATATATATATAGAGAGAGAGAGAGAGAGTTGGGACCACTTAGATTTATTCTCTAAGAGAAAGAAATAACAAATTTTGTCTTAGAAGAATAAATATAGATATATTTCATTGTTGCTCACAATTGTACAATAATTAAAATCAAAATTAACATAGAGTAATTTCAAATTTAATTAAAGTTAATTCATATTTTCTTTTCATCAAAGAAACCACCACAAGTCCTTATTGCTGCAGAGCAAATACTTGGCATTCTTTCTAATAACTTATAAAAATAAGTTGGTGAAAGTGATTTCCAAACATCCTGCAAGTATTTAAACAAAATTTGTTCATTTTTAGGAAGTTCATTTCGAACTGTACGATCAATTTCATCCCTTATTCTACTTCTTTAATAGTGGTTTCTTAACTGCTACACAGCCTTTAAGCCCAGTAGAATGAAGTAGTAACAGATACTGGATGTTGCCGAGTAGAATTCATTTCACTTGCTAATTCCGGAGCGGTTTTTCTTCTATTCCTCTTGCTCGATATGATCAAATGCCTGTCCTCTACAATAGATGTTACTCTGGGCTTATCAGATCTTTTTCTGTCAATATTTAACTCAGTTTCACGAAGTCGTTGAAGGCGATAATGCACGCCATTTTTTGATAGGCATAATTTTTTAGCGATAACACGTTCAGAATATCCTTCTTTCAAAAGAATTTCAACCTGAGCTCTCTGTTCAATGCTAATCTGTTTCTTCCTTGCCATTTATACCGCAGTAATATGGTTTACAAAAATAAAGTAATCCGTAATTATAATATGTGAATAAATCTGAATTTTCGGCAAAAACTTGATCACAATAAGAGGAGTCAAATAGCAAACTGAGTAAATGTTTACTTTCAAAATGAAAAGAATACTTTTTTTTTTACTTGACATCTGCATAAGAATAACAAAAAATACAAACTCGATGAATTTGATTCTGCTAAAAATATTTGGGTGGTCCCAAACTTATGGCCGGTAGTATATATATATATATATATATATATATATATATATATATATATATATATATATATATTATAAATTATAGTTTAGAAAATGTAAAAAAAAAATTATCCACTACAAAGTGTACATTTTGTTTCGACATTGAAATGACAATGTCTCTTCTGGTGGTGTGGAAAGGAATGGAAAGTGTGTTTTCTTATATTTGGCGAATTGTGTGTGGGGTGTAGATGGGTCAGTGATAAGGAGATAAGTCATGTGAATTGTCCGTTGGAATTTTGAAAATGGGGAGTTTGTGGGTGATAGAGTTGATTAATGAACTACTCCACACCACCTGAGGAGACAATGTACACTTTGTAGTGGATAATAATTTGTACATGTTCTAAACTATAATTTATAATAAATATTCACAGCTGTATATTGTATATCGAGCACTGTTTTAAATTAATGTTTTGTAAATTTTTTAAATTTGTAAATTTTTGTAAATTTTTCTTCGTTCCTTATTCACTCGGATATATATATATATATATATATATATATATATATATATATATATATTACGCTCTCACATCCTGATTGAGCTCTCTGAAAGAATGGTAGACTTTGAAAAACAGTAGCTACTCTGGTATATACGCATCGCTCATTCAGTAATGAATTAGAGCACTCTGGCTATTGGGCGTGTATAATGATAATATACACGCAAAAAAGTCTGCCTTCTTCTACCGAGCGCCCATAGCCTAGCGGTAGAATCACCGACTGACGCCAATTCGGTCGGGTTTCAATTCTGGGTAAAAGCAATCGGTGTCTAATCGTACTGATGAGCTGTGACACAGCGAAACAGATCTGTCTGCGGATGACTATATATATATATATAATTATATAGCTATGAATTAATTGTACATTGCGACACGGAAATTTCTATGTTTCGAGATAGATTCTCTTCATCAGACAATGTTTGATGTGGGTCGTACAAATGATTTACGTTTTAAATGGAGATTTTTAAATGTAAATCATTTGTACAACCAACATCAAACATTGCCTGGTGAAGAGAATCTATCTCGAAACATGGAAATTTCCATGTCACAATGTAGAATTAATTCATAACTATATGATTATGTTAGGCTCCACAATATTTATTATATTGAACACTGTTTATAATAAAAAAAATGCCGGGGTACTCAAAACAGTTTAACCTTGGGTCCTCTTCACCTGGATTTATACATATATATATATCACTCCCGTATTCTTGCTTTCCTGACGGCTACGACCTCCAGAAATTTAAAAGCAAAGTTAATACTCACCTACTAACCACTGGACTCTAGCTCTCTCCCCTCCCCTGTATAATCTTCACGTTCTCTCCGCCCATGTATCTGTCATTGCACCTGCTTTCTCAGCTTTCTATTGTTCCTTTCTAACTAGCTTGCACTCCTCACTCTTTTCTAATTAATCTTTCTACATTTATGTAACCCCCTGCACATCAGTGGCGTTTCTGCCTTGCTCGGGGTGAAATGATTAAAAAAAAAAAAAAAAAAAAATTATATATATATATATATATATATATACATACATATATATATATATATATATATATATATATATATATACAGAGTGTCCCAGAAGTCGCGCAACACATACAATTCTTTTTCTAGTACATGAAAGTACAAGAAAGAGTTAAATTGGTTTTTATGTTTGGAAGAGATGGGGTAACATACCGCTCTGTAGCTGAAGAATTCAACCGCAATCATCTTGAGCGAGAAAAACCATTGAGCCATACCACTGTTTGTCGTTTGATCAAACGCTTCGAAGAAACTGGATCAATTGCTGACCGTGAGGGATGTGGTCGACGAAAGAGTGCAACTGATGAAAAAACATCAACCATGGTTCTGGCGAACATTGCTAGAAGCCCCGTGAAATCAGTAATGAAAAAGGCCAGGAGCTAACGATTAGCAAAGCATCAGTACATCGTATTCTTAAAACTCAGAAAGAAAATTGATGCATGTGTTAATGCAGAGGGTGAACAATTTGAGCATCTGTTATGATTATGATCAATACAATTGATATTCATATGTATTTTTATAAATATCTGGATGGTGTGCGACTATATATATATATATATATTTTATAATCGTGTCGCCCCAAGCAAGTCATTTTACTGCCACTGTTGTTACAGGGGGTTACATAAGGAAGAAATGTGTTATTTGAAAGAGTGACAGTTTACAATAGGTACCTCCATTACATCTCCAAAAAATCCAGCATAGTATGATTTAAAAAGGTTCAAAACTTAAGAAAACGAACTTTTTCTATCAAAACGTTTATAATATTATTAAGAGGAAAGATCAAAGAAAATTTTTATTTATTTTATAAATTTTTTTTAACCCTTTTAACATGTTCGAAAATTTGGCAGAAAATATTGTTTTGATTTTAATTAGCGTTGCAGAAAATCGAAGAAAATTTTACGACTGTTTACAATCGATTACGTAACGTTTTTTTATGTTACTCATTTTTTCGGTGACAAACACATTAATGTGGAAATTCTCGCAAAAATCAAATAGTTTTCGGATGTTAATGAAACTTTCAGTACTCATTCACAAATGAATAAAATTATTTTTGAAATTATTATTTTTTAAAATACTGATGAAAAAAATTTTTCTAAACTCTGTTACCCCACTTCACGTAAATTCATGAAATTTTAATAAATTTAAATTTTCTGCGATTTACTTTTTTATTAGTTAAACGCAGAACTCATCGGGAAATATAAATCATTTATTTTTTTATTTAAAATTATCCGGCACTATCCGAAAATCTGCTCCGAAGAGAAATATAAAAAATGCAATAAAACTTTGATATAATTTAATTTGATAAGCTTTTAATTGCTGGAATAAATAATAAAAATTAAGGACATTATTGTCTACAGAAAAAATTTCGATTACTAATGAAATTTTAAAAGAATTGTTTTCATTTTTTTTTATTATAATAATTCATAAAGTTTTAAAAATATTTAAAAAATCTTTTAAAGAACTATATGAATGTTTTCTTAGTTAATTGATGATTATACTGTCTATCAAAAAAAAAAAGTAATAAAATTTTTTCAACCCGTATATTTAAAAAAAAATTATTTGTGTGAATATGTTCAAATTTATAAAGTACGATGTTCCATATGGGTCAAATTGATTTTATAAGTTAACAAGCGTTCTGGATTATTCCCTCTTACATTGGAAACCATGGAAAAAAACATTTTCATTCTTACGATATTTTATTTATTTTATTTTTTTAATAATTTCACCCCAAGCAAGGCATTCCACTGCCAATATTGCGCAAGGGGTTATATCGAGGAAGGTAAAGAGAAAGAGTGGTTAGATATAGGAAATGTCAGAAGGAGGGTGATAGACGGGTAAGGATACATAGGCTGAGGGTTGGGTAGATGGGAAGAGTGTTTGAGAGAATGGATGCGAGTTAGTGTGTTAGGAGGTGTCTATTGACCTTACATTTAACAAGTTAACTTATTTATTTTTAAAATTTCTATTTCAATTTAAATATCGAAAATGAGTGGAGGTACCTAGTTTACAAGGTGTGTCAGAAAGAGGGTAAGAGAAGGAAGAGAATACTGATGAGAGTGGGGTGGACGAAGAAAAAGCATGAGAGAAAGGATGCAAGTTAGTGAGACAGGAGATGACTATTGATTTTACATTTGAATTCTTGAAGATTGTAGCTGTCGGGAAAGCAAGTAAGTGGAAGGAAAATCTACATGCGGAAAGTGCGAGAAAAGCAGCTGATGGAGTAGAAATTGTGTTTCTAATTTGTTGGTTTCACAGTAAAAAAAAGTTCGGCTATTACTAAAAAACTTGGGTACCGCAGAACACAGTAGGTTCATTGACTTTATTTTCACCAAAAGGACAATTGACTTAGATTTCTCAGAAACAGTTAAGTTACTGTCAGAACTATTTGGGACTAACACGTCACTCTTTCATAAGAGATGGAAGTGCCTAAATATATTCAAGGAGGATCAGCAGGACTATCTGGCATTTGCGGCTACAGTAAATAAACACTGTAATGACTTTAAACTAGCAGATTTATCGGCTGACGACTTCAAATGTTTGAGTTTTGCCCAGGGTTTAGTCTCAGCTGGAGACGCTGAAATTAGCCGCCGAGTGCTGACAAAATTAGAGAATGAGCCGTATCTGATCCTCCAAAAATTGACAGAGGACTGCCAGATGGTCGTATCCGTAAAATGTGACTCTAGAAATATCGAGGAGTCGGGAGTCGCTCATATCAAAAGAATTAAGAGCAGACCAAAACACTACTCTCCGGAAAAAGAGAAAAGTAAATCTATGCGACTAAAATATCGTGACAAGCATACTACGAATAGACAAGAAAATTCACCACCAGGCCCGTGTTATATTTGCGGAAACCTACACCAGATGAGGTTTTGCCCGTCCAAAAAGAAGAAAACCTGTCAAAACTGTGGTAAGGCTGGCCATGTAACATCACGCTTCTGGTATGTTAAAAAATTTAGAAACCAAAAAAATAAAATTAGGCAGACGCAATCAAGCAATAAAGAAAATGGAAATCTGGGTAAATACGTAATTGTGCAAATATCCAACAAGACGCTAAAATTCCAGCTCGACTCTGGGTCTGACCTTA
This sequence comes from Ascarosepion bandense, assembly GCA_037127315.1. Taxonomy (NCBI): domain Eukaryota; kingdom Metazoa; phylum Mollusca; class Cephalopoda; order Sepiida; family Sepiidae; genus Ascarosepion; species Ascarosepion bandense. The sequence continues at coordinate 988,105 of JBBBDQ010001640.1, forward strand.
CGATTATTAATTTGCATACCTGGAGGCTACTGAAAAAGGCAACTTTATTAAGAACAAAGAAAACAGCGCGTTCTGTAACGGGCGACAAAATTAATATTTTAGGTGAAGTATTTTTCGCTGTAACATTAAATGGAATAACGAACAAATTAAATGCTTATGTTATGAAAAATACAGAAAACGTATTTGGAACAGATTGGATTGAGAAGTTCAATAGTAAGTACAACCTCCAACATCGAGGAACTGAAACAGGAACTCAAGCATAAATTCCCTGATGTGTTTTCAGATGGTTTAGGAAAATGTACTAAGATAAAAGCACAATTCCAGTTAAAAGATCATGCTCAGCCCTCGTTTAAAAAGAAAAGGAGCTTTCCGTTTGCGACAGAGAATCAAATCAATGAAGAGTTAAACAGATTGGAAAATGCAGGTATCCTGTCTAAAATAGATTTCAGTGAATGAGATGCACCAACAGTATATGTAAAGAAAAAATCAGGCCAAATCAGAGTATGTGCTAATTTCTCAACGGGATTAAATGCCGCACTAAAAGAGCACCACTATCCTCTCCCTAGCCTCGAAGAGATATTTAATAAATTAAATCAAAAATTGACTTATCGGATGCATATTTACAAATCCAGGTTGAGGAGAACTGTTCCAAACTTATTTGTATAAATACACGTAGAGGTTTGTATAAATTTAATAGACTGGCTTTTGGAATCAAAGTCGTGCCTGCTATCTTTCAGGAGGTTATGGATACCATGCTGGGTGACCTTGATTTCGCAACTGCCTATCTTGATGATATCATAAATCGGTGAAAGAACATCGGGAGCACGTACAAAGCGTATTTGACAAAATTCAAGAATACAGCTTCAAAGTCAAGGCGGCTAAATGTGATTTTATTTGACGCAAATAAAGTATTTGGGGCATATCATTAACAAAGACGTTCGACGACCGGATCCAGACAGGGCTACGGCGATCAAGTACATGCCGGCCTCGGATAACGTGCAAGCACTACCTAGGCTTAGCAAATTTTTACCAAATGTTCATTAAAATCCTGCACATGCGAGCTCCGTTAAACGAACTAATAAAGAAAGAAAAAAACTGGGAATAGATACCGGAATGCCAATCTGCATTCGAAAAAATAAAGAACACACTCAACCCAGACTTTTCTCTCATTTACTATGACCCAAAGTTGGATATAATAGTAGCAAGCGATGCCAGCTCTCATGGCATTGGCGCTTGCATTTTACACAAACTTCCGGATGGAATAAGGAAACCCATTGCGCATGCGTCTAGAACTTTGATACCTGCAGAAAAGCAATATTCGCAGATCGAAAAGGAGGCGTTAAGCATAATCTTCGCCGTTACCAAGTTTCACAGATATATACACGGCATATATTTTACGTTACAAACTGACCAAAAGCCACTGCTGACTATATACAGATCTAAGAAGGGGCTACCGGTGTACACTGCGAATATACTTATACGGTGGGGTACAATACTGCTGAACTATAATTTTAAGATTGAGTACCTGTCCTCCAAGTACTTCTGCCACGCTGACGGTTTGTCTAGACTCGTTCCTAAAAAACAAAGAAATATTTGAAGATTCGATAATCGCGACCTTAAGAACGAACTGCGAGATACAGAACATGATTGCGAACACCGTGAGAGAGCTTCCAGTAACACTATCAGACATCAAAAGAGAGGCTCTAAAAGACGAGTTTATCCGTACTACCAAGAACATAATTTACAATAAAGACTCGAGTGTGCCTGAGGTTTTTTTTGCTATGTGACGATGTATTGTTGTGCAATGAAAGAATGGTGATACCTAAAAATTTTCAAAAGAAAATCCTGCGGGACTTTCATATGGGACATTCAGGAAAAAAACTTACAAAAAGTCTCATGCATTGTTACGTCTACTGGCCAAGCAAGAAAAGGGATATAGCTGCCATGATTGAGGCATGCAAAGGATGCGCGTTCATAACTAAGGCTCCACTAGCTATGTGCAAACCATGGCCGAAGACTGACCAGCCATGGAAGAGGATTCACGTCGATTTTGCGGCTCCATTGGAAGACCATTACTACCTTATAGCCGTTGACAGCCACACTAAATGGCAGGAAGCTCTTAGATGCAGAAAACTTACCACGGGGTGCACGATAGCTTTCCTTCATGAACTGTTCGCGGGTTTTGGCGTAGTGGATTGCGTGATGACGGATAACGGAACGAAGTTCACGTCTGTTGAATTTAAACAGTTCTGTAAAACGTTCCAGGTGAAACACATTACGACCCCGCCATATCACCCTAGGTCCAACGTACAGGCGGGGCGATTCGTGGACACCTTAAAACGAGCACTTAAATAAACGCAGGGCACACCGACTGATAAGGCGCTATAACATTTTCTGCAGGTGTATAGAATTACACCGAACCCCGATACGCAAACGATGTTCGCAAGAAGGATAAGATCAGTATTTGATAAGCTCATTCCAAAGCAGGCAAAATTAAAAAAAACGGTTACCCTTCCCAGAAAACGTTACTCCTGCGGTGAGAAAGTATTGTTCAAAATCTATAAGAACAACATGACGTTTTTGGGAAGTAGGCACGGTAAAGCAAAGAGTGGAAGATCTCGTATATATAATTCAAGACCCTAAGAATACACACAAGTGCCATCAGAACCAATTGAGGAAATATCGGGCTACCGACATTAATGAATCACCATCAGCCAATGAAGAGCCGATAGACACCATCTTTGAGAGTCTCGATCTCGAAACACCCCAAACTTCACCTGAAATAAAGTGATCTGGAAGAAAAAGAAAATTTGTGAACCCTTTCATCGTCGATCCAAAACGGAAGAAATATTAAACTGCTTTTCGCGGAAAAGCTCTTGAAGTGGGGGTGTTGTGGGGTGTTACCCTCTTAACTATTGACTCTTCCTACCAGTATATTAACTGAGAGTTAATCACTCTCGTGGTTTCAGTCCAGCTCAGCATAGTCTGTCTCTCTGTCGGTCACTAGTAAGCCAAGCTTACTCTTTTCTCTCGTATCTATTTTTGACTTAATATATGTTGTTAACCTTACCACCGTGTTTTGAGTTATCATTTTGTGGTCCCATCACCGGTCTACATAAAAAATAATGGAAGCATTGTTAATAATTTAAAAAGTCAGCACTCAGTAACATCAACTATGCAGACGGCCATAATATGCTGTCTGTGTTTGGAAAATAAAACATTCCATTAACTTTAGATACATACATAAGACAATCTACACATTTAGTTAAAAGTAAAAATAAAAACCTCCTAGATAAAAGCTAAAAGAATAGCCGAAAGCATAAAGAACATTCAGATATTTTCTACAGAATTCATGTCCAGAATAGAAGAACATTATAAGAACACAATAAAAATTGAACAGAAAATTTGTCAGTCGTTCTTAATAAAACTTGTACAAAAAAGTGATTTCTGCCTATATATATATATATATATATATATATAGTGTATCGAGGCAGCAGACAATTTTATAAACATATATTGTTTATAAAATTGTTTTAAATATAACAGACAGTGAGTGTCTATTGTGTTTAATCTAAACATCGTATTTTTGTTTTATTTTCAGGTGAAAATAAAGACAAAAATTGAAAAAAAAATTATTATGCTGGTTCTAAGCTTTCGGCTCACATAAGCCTTCTTCAGAGAGGTTATAGGGACGTTAACATAAAGACATCCACCATGAAAGATGATATTATCTTGTGTTGACATAAAACATTGCTATGCGATAATAACAGTCACCAAATAGCAGACGCAGTTCGTAAATTTGTAATGCGGTTCTATGACGTCACACCGCGTGAGAGACGAAATGATGACAGAACCATATGTCTAAATGCAATGTATTGTGTTGTGACCAGATTTAAATAAGATTTTGTTAAGTACGGGTTGCTTTGATTATATATATATATATATATATATATATATATTTACACGATTTCTTACGAGAACCGTTACGAAAAGGATTAACTCCGATAGATTTTTAATTTATTTGTTTAAACATTTTTTATGTATACTCCTTTTTTCATAAGTAAGCAGTATATTTAGTTATATCTAACGGCTGCAATAATCAAGAAATCTTGTTAGAAAAATATGCGTCCTCCGTGGTCGAGCGGTCTAAGACACGTCAGATCAACTGACGGTTTCTCAAAGGGGATGCAGGTTCGAATCCTCTTGGAGGGTGCATATTTTAATCATAGAAACACTATCTTCATCAGTAAGTCATCTACCTAACAAGTTTCTGCAAATAGATGGTAGAATATGAATCAGGAGAGATAATAAGGAGGCAAATATTACTTAGAGCTACAAAGGATAGAAAGTTATGGAGAGCCATGATTGCTGATGTTCTGAAGAGGCGTGTCACATATCAGTAAGTTAAGTGCCATACGTGATACACACTTGGGCGATCATGTCTCTTTCGAAACACGACTGACTGGGCAGAAGATTTTCCAGCAGTTGTTTACCATTAATTTCTGCGGTAGACTGGTTGCCAAACAAGATTATATAACTCAATGTATCTTGTTATCTAATGCATAGCTAGAGGGAAGAGGTGGATTCATACCTGTCCCAGGGATATTTACGCGTAACTGAATGCAATGAATTCAACTGGAATTCGAACTCTGCTCTATCGGCCCAGGCCCTTATCCACTGCACCACAACACACGTCATATATAATAAAAATAATTAAGTAAATGTTTCCTGAAAAACAAGGATGAAGCTAATATGAAACTAATCGCTTTGAATAAACCTGAGATAATTTCTTCAGTTTAAAAGAAAAAAAAATGTTGAATTCCTTCAAGCCTTCCATGAAAAATGTTGAAATCCTTCAAACCTCACAGGAAGCATCAAAAGCAAGAAAAACAATAGAAAGTAGGAGGGTTAACTTTTCTGACTAGTTTGAGTAAATGGTTGGTTGAATGAATACCCCAATAGCAAAAAGAACATAACAAGGAACAAGTCGGTTCGAAAAGCTAAAAAAAAAAAAAATTATCCAGAAACCTGAGGAGATCTAAGCTCACCCATGTGTTGAACACACACACACACACACACACATACAAAGAAAACCAGACCTGTGGTTTCCCACGTCCTGATACGAGATGACATCTCTGTCAATGTTTCTAAGTAAAACCTTTGAGTGAATGTCTTCCAATTGAGTTATGTAGACCGCCAAATAGCTTATCCGTATTGTCAAAATAAATAAAAAACAATTGGTAAAATTTAAGTAACCTTATACTTGCATCGGTTTTAAATTCTGTCTGAATAATCTAGGATTTTAATCTGTACAGCTGGTTCTATCACTGCGCCTAAGAAAGAATTGTGTTTTTCATTTTTAGTTTTATGTAAAAATGCCAAACGAAAGCTGAGACGCAATAAAAGAAACAAAAATAAATTCATCATCAAAACGATTTCCGTGATTTTTTAATAGAGATATTCCGTAAAGTTCTTTTACTGTAAATTTTCCCGAATACATGGGTAGCACTATGCATGTACGTACGTACGTATCTATATATATATATATATATATCATCTCTTTCCAGAATACATGGGTAGCACTATGCATGTGCGTACGTACGTATCTATCTATCTATCTATATATATATATATAATTTTAATCACACACACACACATATATATATATATACATATAATTTTTTATCTATCATCTCTTTCCCGAATACATGGGTAGCACTATGCATGTACGTACGTATCTATCTATCTCATTTTAATCACACACACACACACACACACACACACACACACACACACACACACACACACACACACACACATATATATATAATTTCTTATCTATCTATCTATTCCCCATGGGCACCTCGACGTGGTGTAATGGTTAGCCAGCTTGTCTAGTTAGAAACTGTGAGTAGTGAGTTCGATCCTCACTGGATACCCCATACTTGGAAAATCGACACTCATCTATTTCGCTATGTATATGCCTGTTCATATTTATCTATCTCATTTTAATCACACACACACACATATATATGTTTATATATAAATAATTTCCTACCTATCTAGTTATTTTAACACCAATATAGTTCACGTTTGATGAATAAGAAGATATACAGAGTGAGAAATTGTGAGGCGAAGTGCCGAAGCGAATATTTAATGTTGTCAGGAGCAGGATTATGTTTTGAACGAAAAGAGCGTAACATTGATGGAAGAAACTGCGCAGAATTGAGAGATAAAGTTTTCGGGTAATTGTGCAGAGTAATAGAAGAGATGTGTCAATTTTGAGGCCACATTAGAATAAGCACACACACACACACGAGAATTAGCGTGGAATAGAAAGGGAAAATGTTCGTTAGATCAGAAAAAACGAGACAGAAAATACCCATGATGAATTCGGCTCGAGTGTAAAAAGCAGAAGTGAAAAAAGTCGTAGAGTTAATTAAAAATAAATGGATGTCATGATTTAAAAAAAAAACGTGAAGAACAAAAAAATAAAATAAAAAATAAAAATAAAATAAAATAAAAGGAAAAAGAGGGAGAGGGAAAAGATATGAATCAAGAGAAAAAAGAATATTGAAAGCATAAAAAAGAAAAAGTAGAAAAAGAGCAAAAATAAGAAATTGACAAAAGAGAGAGAGAGAGAGAAAGAAAGAAAAATAATAATGAAATTGCAAGAAAATTGGAGAAAAAGGTAGAAAAAAATGAATGAGAAGAAAGAGAAGAAGTCGAAGAAGGGAAGAAAAATAAGAAAAAGAAGAAAAAAAACGGGAAAAAGAAGAAAGTAAAGAGACAAAGAAGAAAAAAAAAGAGAAAGAAAATGATAGGAAAGAAAAGGAGATGAGGAAGAAAAGAAAACAAACTAGAAATAAAAAAGAACATCACGAGAAGAAAAAGGAGCAAACAATAAAGAAAGGAAAACATGAAAAGAAACTTAAAGAGAAAAGGAAGCAAAGAGAAAAAGAGGAAGAGTGAAAAAGAAAAAGAGAAAAAGAGAAAAAAAGAGGATGAACCTGAAGAAAAGTAAAAGAAGAAACAAATGATACTAAAGAGAAAATAGAGTAAGAAAAAGGCACAATAATAATAATAATAATAATAATAATAATATTATTATTATTATTATTTGAAGTCGATTAGAAATGATACCACCGCAAACCAGAGAAGGTGATCGAAAACCACCTTGTCAAGATCTTATGAGAATCCAGGATCCAATAAGACCGCATCATTGAGGCCAACAAACAAGACATAACCGTCGTTGTAAGAAGGAAAAAAAGAACAAGCAAACAAGAAAATGCTTAATCAGCAATATGGCCGTTCCACTGTTCCCGGAGATTATAATGTCAAGTCCAAAGAAATAGAGAAGCTTAAAGAGCTCCAAGTTTGAGGTTGCCAGAATCTGAGTGGTTTAGGACACTATTGTCCCCCACCTCGCTAGTTATCAATGGAAAGTTGGGGTCTACACTACCGAATTTAAAGACCTACAACAAGAAAATCGGAAGAAATCCTACTATTCCATTGCTTCAGAAGTCTGCGTTGCTTGGTTCAGAAAATATTCTGCGAAAGATGCTATCTGTTTGAGTTCGTACGGTTTGATGGTCAATCAGTCAGCTGAGGGCCATGTGATAAACACTTGGGCTATTCTGACTGGGCAGAAGATTTTCTATCAGTGCATTGCTATTACTTTTTTCGGTAGACTGGTTGCCAACCAAGGCTTTAGAACCCAATTTGACCTGCTGTTTAACCCATAATTGAAAGGAGACAGATTCATTCCTTTTTCAAGGGTATTTGCGCGCATGTGAATACAACAAATTCGATTGAAATAAGAAGAAAAAGAAGAAGAAAAAGAAGAAGAGGAAGAAAAACGAAGAAGAAGCAAAAGAGGAAGAAAAAAAGAAGAAGAAGCAGAAGAGGAAGAAAGAAGAAGAAGAAAAAGAAGAAGAAAAAGAAGAAGAGGGAGAAGAAAAAGAAGAAGAGGAAAAAGAAAAAGAAGAAGAAGAGGAAAAAGAAAAAGAAGAAGAAGAAGAGGAAAAAGAAAAAGAAGAGGAAGAAGAAGAAGAAGAAGAAAGAAAAAGAAGAAGAGGAAGAAAGAAGAAGAAGAAAAAGAAGAAGAAGAAAATAAGAAAAATGATAAAGTGAAAGTGAAAGTAAAAAAGATATCGACAATAAAATACAAAGAAAATTAACCGTTGAATGTTCACAATCATATCCCGTATTAAATTGGTTTCTATCTATTAATGACCATCATCCCATTTTTAGGACAGTTGGATTTAATGGAATGAATTAGAAAGAAGAATATTAAGAAATAAAGCATGAAAAGTATATTACAAACAGAAATAATAATAATAATTAGAGACCTTCAAAGGACTATATACAAGGTTCTCCAAAATTTAAAAAATGTGGCACATGAGGGCATCAATAATTCCAGTTGTAATGGAAGCACTTGGAGTGACTGGAAAAGATTCTGACAGACTCATTGCAGAGGTCTCGGGTCACCATTGCCTTATAAAAAAATCTACCCAAAAGTACAGCGCACACCTTACGAAAGACTTAATCTATGTAAAATGTACACTTGTTGATTTTGTTTTGTCTTAAATACAAAAAAGGATCAGTGAAAAATGTCATCAACCTATTTCTGAACTCAGGTCTCTGGTTTAAACTAGGTATGAAATGAGTATACAACAGAACCATCTAATCTCAGAATGTTCTGTACTTGCCCCAAATGAATATAAAAATCGTCACGATAGAGTGGAGTTACACTGGACAATGTGCAAACACTATGGAAAATATGTAAACAAAAACTGGTATGAACATCACCAAGCACCGGTTACAGAAATAGAAGATGTCACCATTCTATGGGATTACACCATCTATACATACAGAAAAATTGAAGGAAATAGGCCGGATATTATTGTTAAAAACCAAAAAAGAAAAAACTTGCTTATTAATTGATATGGCTTGTACAGCGAATTGTAACATAGAAACCAAGGAATTCGAAAAAAATTGTCAAAATATAAAGACCTGGAAACTGAAATAGAAAAAAATGTGGAAGTTGAAAACAAGTATCGTACCAGTGATAGTGGGTGCACTTGCTTGGAATGATAAAAAATGGGGGAAAAACACATTGAAAGAATCCCTGGAAACCCTAACTTAAGAGATATATGAAAAATTGTCTTATTAAGTACAGCCCATACACTAAGGAGAACTTTGTCTATGTAACGCTAGGGATGTTAGGGAGATATGAAAAACATGAAATGGAGCTATAACAACACAGCACGACCTGCTTTAGGTCTTCATGCAGACTTGATAGGCAGTGCAACCATAGCAGAAATTGAATTATAATGAAAAATGACATAATGGTAATACTAATGTAGAATAGTAGGAATCTGGGATTGGGAATATTTGAAACATTTGAAATGTTAATTATGTGCCGGGACGTCAGAGGATATTTTCTTGAATTGTGTTTTTTCTATAAATAATTTCTAGGCAGTTGTTTTAATATGCTTCCCACTTTGGTGCCTTGGCCGAATGTTTATAATCGTAGTCCTAGATTGACAACTAAGTCTCGTAGTTTTACTGTTGAAATAGCTAGATGCAACCCTAAGTTCTATTCTAATAGTTTCTTCGTTTGCACTTCTCTTTTCCCGGTTTCTTACTTTCCTGCTACTTATGATATACAAGAATCTAAATGCAACAACAATCGCCATAGTCTAACTTTCATCAATCTGTACTTTTATTGCCCTTTCTCCTCATTAACGTCTTTTCATTTCTTTTCACTATCAGTAATCGCCTTAGTGGCATTATCGCCTTGCTTGGGATGAAATGATTAAAAAAAAACATGAATATGCCTATTACGATATTAGTAACAATCTTGAAAAAAAAAAAACTAGCGATATTCCAGGGTATGACGATAAACTACATTAGGCAACAAGGCGTCTGGTCGAGAGATTGAAGGTGTTGAGGAGCGTGGAACCACCTTTTAATTGTTGTTGGTTCCATGTCCACTTTCGCCTAGTGTAGTAGCACTTTTTAGGATCCCGGCTTTGAGAAAATAGTAAATTCTCAAACAAAAATAAAAGATTATAGAAGTATAAAAAATATATTTTTATCGTAAAAAAGACTAGCAATACATTTTTACATAAAGAATACCAACAATAATAATAATAATAGTAAAATTATCAACAATGTGTATTCATAGTAAAATTACTAGCAATATATTTTGTATAGAATTGCCAACAATTCCTTTTATGTGTAGTTAAAGGCATGTAATTGCATTAATAATATTTAGATTTCAGCATTATATAGACAATATAGGTCTATATGTCGTTAAACAATATCAACCAAAGAACAATACCTATTTATAGTAAAATGATCAGCAATACATTTTTCAAACCAACTTTCAAACAATAAATTTTATAGTAGAATTACCAACAATATATTTTATCTGTATTTGAAGGCGTACAATTGCGTTCAAAATATATTTGGCTGAAGTTTTAAAATTGTGTTAAAAATATTTAGATTTCGGCATTAAATAACTTATATATATGCTATTAAAGAATCAATCAACCTTTCTTGTTTAGGATGCGGTTTCCGGTTTTCTCTTTTCCAATCTTTTCACTCTTTTCTTTTTTTTTTCAGTTGGAGTAGATAGACTAAACTATCGCCCGGTTCACACTCTACCCACATCTATTGAACAGGTGAAGAGGCTCATCCCTTGTTCCCTGTTTAGGATGTGGTTTCCGGCTTTCTCTTTTCCATTCTTTTTATCCTTACGTAGCCCCCTGCGCATTAGTGGCGTTATCGCCTTGCTTGGGGTGATATGATTAAAAAAAAAAATCTAGCGAAATGGTTGGAGGTGTTGGAACTATGAAGAGGAATTAAAACCATTCAGAAAACAAAATTAATAACTGACAATAGTTTAGTGAAATCGCCGGATGCATTCATTCATTCATTCTTCTTTGCATCGTCTCCGTTCAGGATGTAGCCGAACATAGTTCTCCACAATTTCCCATGTTCTGTTGCTCTGAGCAAAGCGTGTCTTTTTACCACTCTCATTTCCGGCTCTCTCATTAATTTACACAGGCTGGTAAGTTAGGTGATCCGCTTGCCTTTCCCTGTCTTTTGCCTTCGATATATCTTTTGTGGGTGTTTCTACTTCCCCTTTATGTATTCCAGAATTGTAAGCTGTCTTTATTTGTTTCTAAGTGCGCCTTTTCTTTTAATTTTCCGTAAAATATTCTCGTGATGGCAGAGACTGAATACAGACAACAAGAAAAAATGAAAGAATAAACAAAGTCTCCCAGGACGTTGTTTTCAAATGAATCACCCAATCCAGGCTAGAATGTTAACTTCAGCCATCAGAAACAAAGAAAAGAAAAAAGTGTTTAATATTACTGTTTCAGCAAACCGTAAAATAAGTTTGAAAGAACATAGTGGAATGAATACATCTAATCAATAGCTACATATACTGCTAGAATGTTGGGTCGCTGTGCTGAGTCAGGCAGTTTTCTTTCCTCGGAATCAATCTTGCACATTTATAAAACAATCATTCGTCTGTGCACTGAATACTGTTGCCATATCTGGTCAGATGCTCCTGCTATTCATCTTGGGGTTCTCGACAAAATCAAAAGGAGAATCTGCAATGTAATCGGTCCCGATTTGGCATCTCACCTTCTCACCGACGGAATGTGGCTTAAATGAAAGAAGGAAAGAAGGAAAATAAACAAAAAGAAAAAAGAAAGTTAAACGAAAGAAGAAAAAGAAAGGAAAAAGAATGAATTTTAAAAAAAAGAAAAGAAGTGAAAAAACTAACAAGAAAGAAAAAGAAAGTTAAAAGGTAGAAGGAAAAGAAAGAAAAATGAATGAATTAAAGGAAAGGAAATGGAAGAAAGGAAGGGAAAGAAACAAGAAAGAAAAAGAAAGTTAAAAGACAGCAGGAAAAGAAAGAAAAAAGAATAAATTAAAAGAAAGGAAAAAGGAAGAAGAGAAAGAAACAAGAAGGAAAAAGAAAGTTAAAAGAAAGAAAGAAAAGACAAAAAAGAATAAATTAAAAGAAAGGAAAAAGAGAAAGAAACAAGAAAGAAAAAGAAAGTTAAAAGAAAGAAAGAAAGAAAAGGAAAAAAAGAGAAGGAAACAAATAAGAAAAAGAAAGTTAAATGAAAGAAAGAAAAAGGAAAAAAGAATGAATTAAAAGAAAGGAATAAGGAAGAAAAAAGGGAAAGAAACAAGAAGGAAAACTAAAGTTAAAAGAAAGAAGGAAAATGGACAAAAAAGAATTAATTGAAAGAAAGGAAAAAGGAAGAAAAGAAGAGAAAGAAACAAGAAGGAAAAAGAAAGTTAAAAGAAAGAAGGAAAAGAAATAAAAAAAGAATGAATTAAAGCAAAAGAGAAAGGAAATAAAAAAGGGAAATAAACAAGAAGAAAATAGAAAGGGAAAAGAAAGAATAAAAAGGAAAAAAGAAAAGAAAAAGGAAAAAATAGGCAAATAAATGTGAGTCTACGTGAAAATAAGTGACGAAAGATTATTTAAAGAAAAAAAAGTGGAAAAATAAAACAGAATAAAAATAAAAATCCCAAAACGGAGATTAGGACGACAATATTTTTTCCTTTTTTATGCTTTGAAAGCAAAATTAAGCAGAGGACTTTTAGGAGCATCCAGTCTGTAATATACCCATAGACTTGTCAGACCTGAACGCAAAGCATTTTTGTGGTAGGGGAAAAAGACTCAAGAGGATTATATATATATATATATATATATATATATATATATATAAAATAGGGGGCTAAATAACATGGAGAAATGAGAGAGAGAGAGAGAGAGGAAGGAGGGAGAAAGAGAGAGAGAGAAACGAGTATGTTTCAAAAATGTATCAAGGACAGGAATTAGATAAGGGGAGAAGAAAAATAAAAATTGAAAATGTATTAAATGTTAGAAATAAAATAATGCTAAACATTTAATAATAATCATGATGATCATGATGATGATGATAGGAAACATGAAACTACGATTATCTCTATTGTGGTAGGGGGCGGTGGGTACGATAAAGAAAGGTACCAAAAATCATGTGAATAAAATTCTTGGAAACCTTAGAATCTCAAAGCTGCAGAGATCGCTTTGTGCGAAACTGCAAATATCATCCACAAAATCCTCTCTATTTAAAAGAACCCTCCCAAATGTGCATAGATAACTCTCTTACAGTCCCCCTTTTGACTCATAGATCACATGGGGACTTGGTAATTAGGCACTCAAAATTACACCCCGACAAGATAATAATAATAATAATAATAATAATAAGAAGAAGAAGAAGAAGAAGAAGAAGAAGTAGAAGAAGAAGAAAGAAAGAAAATAAAGAAACTTTATTCAATAATAAAGAAAGCTAACACATTCAAAAGCGAATTTTGAGTAAGTGAAGAAGTTTCACTTACGCACAAATACCCTGGGAAAAGGTATTAATCCGTCTCTTCCCTTCAGTTATAGGTTAAGTAATAGAACAGATTGAGTTCTATAGCCTTGGCTGGCAGCCAGTCTACCACAGAAAGCAATGGCAACCTACTGCGGGATAATCTTCTGCTCAAACAGTCATGTCTCTTTCGAGAAATGATTGCCCAAAGAGTATAGCCTTATAGACTTACTGCAGCGGCAAAGAACCTACAAAAGAAACCAAAAGCAAATGCAATGTACCAAATGCAGAAACGGTGGCAAGATAAGCGTCTTCATGGTGAATATTCTGCTTGTACCAAACAAGCCGATGTAGATAAACCCCGTACCCATCAGTGGTTATATAGCGCAGGGTTAAAAAAGCTGAAACCAAAGGTTTTATTCTTGCTTGGACCAATACTTGCTAATAACAAATTGCCAAGCGCATATACTGAAAACTGTGTTGACACCAAATGCAGATTCTGTGATAAATATCCAGAAACAATCAACCAACCATCTTGTATCAGCTTGCACAGTGTTAGCACTAACTGAATATATACTCAGCATGATAGAGTGGGCCAATATCTGCATTGGAAAATCTGCAACTTTTATGGGAGGGAAACTGTAAGAAGCTGGTATGAATGGCACCCAGGTTCGGTTACAGTGATCGGACCTGTAACAATAAAAGCTAATCACCCAGATATCGGGATCAAAGACCACAAAAACAGAATGTGTTTTCTTACTGACATGGCAGTCCATGCAGATTGTAATAAGATCAGCAAAAATTATCAGAATACAAGGATTTTGAAATCGAAATCTCAGAAATGTGGCACATAAAAACATCAATAATTCCTGTTGTAGTTGAAGCCCTCGGATTGAAAAGGTTTCTGATAAACCCATTGAATGGATTCCTGGTAGACCATGCCTTAAAGAAACACAAAAAATTATGCTTACAACTAAAGCTCACCCATTACGAAGAGCTTTATCTATATAACATGTGTGGAGTCTTAGTTTTCTTTGTTTTTGTTTTTTAACAAAAATGATCAGTGGAAAATGGCATAAAGCTATTTCTGACCTTAAGACTCTGGTTGGGACCAGGAAGAAAATGTCTGTACAATAGAAATAAAAAGATAATAATAATAATAATAATAATAATAATAATAATAAACAAAAGATTGATATGGCTTGTCCAGCGGATTGTAACATAGCAACCAAGGAATTCGAAAAACTGTCAAAATATAAAGACCTGGAAATTGAAACAGAAAAATTGTGGAAATTGAAAACAAGAACCGTGCCAGTGAGAGTAGGTGCACTTGGAATGATAAAAAATGGAACAAAACAACACATTGAAAGGATCCCTGGACACCCCAGCTTAAGAAATATACAAAAAATTGTCTTAAGTACAGCCCACACATTAAGGAAAACTTTGTCTATGTAACGCTAGGGATGATAGGGGAGATAGAAAAAAACATGAAATGGAGCCATAACAACACACCTCGACCTGCCTTAGGTCTTCCCTCAGACTTGGTAGGTACCGCGACTATAGCAGAAATGGAAATATGATAAAAAATGACAACATAATAAGAATAATAATTCATGTTTATGGTGAATTTCTAACGCCATTTTAAACTTAAAAACTGGAATGGAGAAAGAAAAGACGAAAAGGAGAAAGATGACGAAAAAAAATTACAGGAAGAAAGACAATGAAGACGAAAAAGAAGTAAATCGAATAAATAAATATACTTTAGGATTATACAAACCCGAATAAAAGTGTTTACAATTCTTGAAAAACTCACCCCTTATTTGAAATTTCAGTTATTTTTAACATGCAGTCATGCGATCTGAAAATCCCTGTGATAAGTTTGAAAAAAAAAGCTTTGGAAAATCAGTTGATATGGAACGCGTGAAGATACCGAAAGGTTGAAACCAAGGTTGCGTAATCAAATAACTTCCCAATATATATATATATATATATATATATATATATAGAGAGAGAGAGAGAGAGAGAGAGAAAGAGAGGGGGATAGAGAGAGATTTTTATTTGTTTAACATTATTATTATTATTTTTAATGGATACTCATATTTGGGTGGAAAGCCTGTTTATTATATATATATATATATATATGCAGATGACTACTATACGCACACACACACACACACACATATATATATATATATATGTGTGTGTGTGTGTGTGTAGTCATCCGCAGAAATTATAACGTACTGTCTAACTATATATATATATATATATTAGTTAAACAGTACGTTATAATTTCCACTCGTCTTAATTGTTTGAGAAATCGTTTGGAAAAATCAATCTTCTGGTAAAATATACAGACGTTCCACTCAAATATTTAAAAAGTCATTAAAAAAAAAAAATAATGTTAAACAAATAAAAATTGGGCACCTCGAGGTGGTGTAATGGTTAGCAAGCTTGTCTCGCTAGAACTATTGCAATTAAGTAGTGAGTTCGATCCTCACTGGGTGCCCCATACTTTCGGCCTTGTGCCACATCTAAGCTGCGCTTAGTAAATTACATAAACAAATAAAAATTCAAATATGCCGGTTAATGCCAGTTTCCTAAATTTCCGTATAATTCCGTAATATTATCTTCGGTTGAGTTTGTTTACATTCAATACAATCTGAGCAGATATTATTCGTTCAATAAAAGGATTGAATCGTGTCTACCATGATATCTTTTGGGTCGATTAATAAAAAACTTCATATCTAAAGACGGCATCACTCCGGTATTGAGAGTATGCAGGTTCGATTCCTGCCGGAAGATAGATAGATGACGAGTGTGACGGGACAGCAGGTGAATCTCCTGGACCTTTTTCATCCTGCCCTGACAAATGCTCACCCCACACTGATGTGTCAGATCATTCACTAGTTAGTGTAGCAGATTGATATTCAACCAATGACATCCTCTGGTTTACTGTTCCATAGAACAAGTTTTCGTTATGCGAAGGTAGGTTGGGACAGTTTTCAGTCTCATATGACCGATACTCCTCTCCACGCCTACTTCAAATATGTCAGTCAGTTAGTTAAGTGCCATACGTGATACACGTTTGAGCGATCATGTCTCGAAAAAGACATGACTGACTGAGCAGAAGATTATTCCTCAGTACTTATTTACTTAGATCACTGGTGCCCCCTAAATACGAATTTGCACGAGATACTAGATTAGCAACTAGATCCCACCCTTTTACAGTGAAATCGATAAAATGCAGCCGTAACTTCTACTCCAACAGTTTCTTTCCTCGAACTTCCCGACTGTGGAATTCTCTTCCAAACGATTGCTTCCCCGACGGCTACAATCTCCAGGAGTTTAAATGTAAGGTCAATAGACACCTCCTAACACACTAACCTGCTCCCATTCTATCAAACACTCTTCCCATCTGCCCGACACTCATCCTCGCTATCCTTACTCATCTATCACCTTTCTCCTGACATTCCCTATGTCTATCCACTCCTTCTCTTTACCTTCCCCTATGTAGCCCCATGCGCAATAGTGGCAGTGGAATGCCTTGCTTGGGGTGAGATGATTAAAAAAAAAAAAAAAAAAAAAAAAAAAAAGTAGATTGCCATTGCTTTCTGCTGTAGACGTTGCCCGCCAAGGCTATAGAACCTAATCTATCCTGTTGTTTAACCCATAACTGGAAGGAAGAGACGGATCGATACATTTCCCTAGGGTATTTGTGCGCAAGTGAATGCGAGGAGTTCAACTGGAATTCGATCTCGGCTCTCTGATTTGTCGTTTTGAGTCGATATCCACTGCATCACAAGGCACATCCTTCAAATATGCTGCCTCCAAAACTGCTTTACTAATCTCCGCATGGGTCCTTTTTGGAATATACCCAACCAAACTTTCCAGCAAAAGCCAAACAGTCATCCCTAAATGCATGTCAGCCATAGCTCACCAGAACGACTACTTCAGCATCTATGACAAAGAGTGGTGCAGTCTGGCCCTTCTTTCAAAATCTCTTTAAGTTAGTTCTCTAAAACTCAAAGTGCAGCTATGCTCGAGCTGTCCAGGCCAAGTGTGAAAAAAACAAAACAAATCTCGAAAATTCGGGAAGATCACCAAACAAATTATGAACAGAAGCAAACGCGGCTGTGCCCATTAAGTACTCGCACGAAACTGCATTTTCTGGTTCCAGTTTAACCTTTACTGCTCAGACATTCCATACCGCTTACATATGGGAACAGACTCCTAAGAGAAAATTTTTTTCTGATCACTACAATCTTGACCTGTTCAAGTCTAGAGTCAACCGTTATTTTCCCCTTATATCCATATAAATTACCTC
This sequence comes from Ascarosepion bandense, assembly GCA_037127315.1. Lineage (NCBI taxonomy): Eukaryota > Metazoa > Mollusca > Cephalopoda > Sepiida > Sepiidae > Ascarosepion > Ascarosepion bandense. Next base: position 1,005,823 of record JBBBDQ010001640.1, read on the forward strand.
TTAACGTAACCCTCTACCTCGAGTATTGCTCGGGCATTGTACAGGGTTAATTATACTGTTAAAATATTTTTAGAAAAAACTGTGCGGTCGACCAAGATAAAAAGTTATAGGTTGGCCGCCTGGTGTAGGGTAATGTTTGGCACATTAGTCCCACGCGCCACTGCATGTGAGTTCGAACCTTCTTCCCTTAATTGCCGCACTGTGCTCTCCCGCTAAGCCTGAGCAGGCGCTGTTTCACACGACTGACTGAGATCTTATATATTTTAAATAAATAGGAACGCACGCACTCACCACAATACGAGCCCACTGGCACATACAAACGCACGCACAAATGCTCAGCTTGCTTTTCTAAGGGTTCGTAAGGTTTTTCCTTCTGGATCTGTTAGCAGAACACTGTCATCCGCTCAGAGTACGTTCTTTACGTTACGTCTACCGATTATAAAACCTGGCAATATTATTTCGTTGTGTAAGTTTAACACATCTATCCATGGTGTACGTGTTGATGTCGTTTTCTGTTCGTATTCAGCTAAGTAGTTCTCAATACAGATCATGGGATGTGCGTTATGGTGCAGTGGATATCGACTTGGAACGACAAATCGTGGAGCCGAGTTCAATTCCAGTTGAATTCCTTGCATTCACTTATGCGCAAATACCCTTGAGAAAGATATAAATCCGTATCTTCCCTCCAGTTATGGATTAAATAATAGGACCGATTGGATTCTATAGCCTTGGCTGGTAACCAATCTACCGCAGAAAGCAATGGCAACCTATTGCGGAATAATCTTCTACCCAGTCAGTCATCATGTCTCTTTCGAGACATGATCAACGAAGGCGTGTATCACGTAGCGCACTTAATTGACTGACTGTTCGTATATCCTTTCCGTGTAGATTAAGCATTACTAATATTTCAACTTCTGTGTGTGTGTGTGTGTGTGTGTGTGTGTGTGTGTGTGTGTGTGGGTATGTAAATTCGGTTCGCCGATTCCATTTACAAGCTGACACACACACACACACACACACACACACACACACACAGAGATATATATGTATATGGTTATGTCTTGAAGGCTGTCACAATGCGTTTAGTAAAATAAAGGAAGGTAAAGAAGTTTTTGGTTATTACCTATTTATTATACATTCGTATTTCGAGATCAAAATCTCATCTTCAGAATGGCAGAGGAGCGTGTGTCTGTCCGAGTGTGTTCCTGGCCTTTCAAAGAATGGTCATTCCTTGCTGGCTGTCTGCTGCTGCTGTCATTAATTTTACTGTGTGTGTGTGTGTGTGTGTGTGTGTGTGTGTGTTTATGGTATATGTGTGATTTATAGTTGGGGCCTTTTTCTAGTCTGATGATATCAGTCTGCTTTAAATGTACAAAACTTTACTCTCTCTCTCTCTATATATATATATATATATATATACACACACTAATGTTTATAATGTTATGTCTCGGCTGATTCCAATGGTACTATAGAGAATATTGTAGCAGAACTCTTTCGGAACTCTGAATATTTACCCAGAGTTTCCCCACTGACATTGGATGTGTCACAAAGGCTGATTTAAGGTGTAGAACGAGAGAGTCAAGGATCAAAATTTACCCAGCCCACGCAACCTCATTTTACATTGTCTATTTTTCTCAGGCGAGTCTTCTTCCGTAGACAGAGCCCAGACTGAATCGTACTATCTCCGAAGACAATTGAGAGCTTGACAATTGCAAACCTTCTCGGAACCCTTACTCTGAGTACTGAGTCTTTTTTTTTTATAATCATATCGCCCCATGCAAGGCAGTTTACTGCCACTGGTGCGCAGGGGGTTACATACAAAGAAAGTTATGAGAAAGAGTGACAGGTTATAACGGGGTGTCAGGAAGTGGATAAGAGAAGGATGAGGATACTGATGAGAGTGGAGTGAACGGAGAAAGGAGCATGAGAGAGAGGATGCAGGTTAGTGAGATAGGAGATGACTATTGACTTTACATTTAAATTCTTGGAGATTGTAGCTGTCGGGAAAGCAAGTAAACAAAAGGGAATTCCACAGGCGGGAAGTCCGAGCAAAAAAGCTGTTGGAGTAGAATTTGGGTTTACAACTTATTGGTTTCACAGTAAATGGGTGGGACCTAGTTGCTAATCTTGTTGCTTGCGTAAATTCATATATAGGGGGCACCAGAGAGCTAAGTTCATCGGAGCAAAAGCCGTGAAAATATTTGTAGAAAAGACACACGGAAGCCACATTGCGCCGGTGAGAAAGTGACTGTATCTGAGCTGCCAAGTTGGGATCGATCACATTACAGATTGTCCGTTGGATTTTATCAAGGACTCCTGGGTGGATAGCAGGGGCACTCGACCAGATATGGCAGCAGTATTCAATGCATTGGCGGATGGTAGACCTACTTCATTTGTGTGTTGTTTTTTTTTTGTCTTATTTACTCCGGAACATCTTTACTTTTTGATATTTTATATTTTCTTAAAAATTCTATTTCTTAAAAATTCTATTTCTTAAAAATTCTATTTCTTAGTATTCACCCCTGCTCTTTCTAGCGCGTTCCCCACGTACTCAACTTAGTATTTCTTTCGTTTTGGGTCAACTACTAGCTTTTCTGATACGTTTACTTTTTCTGATACTCTTACTTGTTCGTCCAACGAATAGTTGGGGTGTTGGGACGTCAAAGATATCATACAGATCTTGCATAAGATCATTCTTTCTTGCAAGCCTTTTTATCGGTAAACCTTTTCTTTAACGGATTCTAATGCCTTAAGTGTACTCATTATTTTCCTTTCATCATATAAACCATTTTTCCAATTCGTGATCTTATGCCGTCTTTCTAGATTTCTTTTCCACTTTTATATAACCTGAAAAACATTTTTCGCCCATTTTGAAAGAGTTTGTGTCTTTTTTGTTATCTGTTCTTGATCTGGTAACAACTTGTCGAACACTAATTTGATTTTTCTTGCTAACATCAATTCTGCCGGTGATTTGCGATTCGGCGTTATCTGAATTAGTCTCAAGAATTTTTGTAGTGATTCTTCACTCAATTTTTAATTATTTAAGCTCACTTAAAAGTACCCGTAGACCGTTTAGCTTGTCCATTTTTCTATGGGTGATACGGTGGGGTATTAATATGTTCAATCGAGAGCATTTTACAAAATTCGTTAAATTCGTAAGCAGAGAATTGTGTACCAATATCCGAGACTATGACATCTGGAATGCCATATCAAACAGTTCATGTAAAAAAAATCACTGGAATGGAAGTAGAGTTTTTTGCACTAAGAAATTTCAGGCCACTTAGCAAAGATATCTATTACCACAAAATAATGCATTCCGTTTATACCTATAAAAACTATGTGAAGTCTTGACATTTTAGTCGAATTCGTTTCATTTTTGGCCAAGTTTGGAATTTTTTGCTAGGTGATTTTGCTGTCAGAGCAAAACCTCCACAGGCTTTTATTAAAGTTTCAATGTCGTGTTCCATTTTGGTCCAGTATACATCCTTGAAATTCCCGAATATCCACAATGAAATTCATTTAATGTCTTCGTTTGTAATGTGATATGTATCACTATTCTTTGTGCAAACTTTAGTACCTCGTCACATAACAAGTAAATATTCAAGTCCAGATTTCGTTCTAAAAATTGTCTTTCTTAGTTTTTCTAGTCGTTGTTTTTTTTATTTTCAAAATAAAAATGTCTTATTCTGGTTTTAGTTTTATTTCTTTCGGGATAACTACCTTGCATAATATATTTTAAATTTCTACGTCACTTTTTAATGCTGCAGTCATAGTATCCAAAGACAGTTCAGTATTTTTTGGCATCAAAAGATAAACCATGCATATGTCTTAAGTTTTTAGATGGTTGGTATGTCATTCTAAAATCATAATTCAATAAGATGGTACCCAATCATTGTAATACATTCGCTGTTTGCGCAGGAATTCCATTTTATTTTAAACAAAAATTGATAATCGAGATCTGTGGTTTGACTATAAACAAAAACTCCTTCCCTGTATAAATCTGTGATATTTTTCAGTGCAAATATTATTGATAACGCCTCTTTTTTGATCTGGCTGTAGTCTTTCTGCTGATAGTGGCGAATGCAAAGCACGTGCGACGGCTTTCATGTCACCGTCATCATCTTCATGAAGAATTACCGCTTCTATACAATAGTCACTAGTATCTGAAGCTAATACGATTTCTGCGAGTCTGACGTTAGTATTTTCTTGAATTTTTCAAACGCGTTTTGACAGTTATTAGACCAGTTTCACTTTACACACTTTTTAAGCAAATATTTCAGTGGAACTCTCAAATTCGGCATATTAGGTATGTAGGTTTGATAATTTGCTAGCCCTAGAAATGCAATTAAGAATATGCTTTTTTCAATAAAAGTTCCTAGGCTGAAAGCCTAGTAACGTTTGTTGGAAAAGGCATATTCTTAATTGAACTTGCCCTAGAAAGATCTGCTTGACAACTATTTTTGTCCGTAGTTTGTTTTAGGTACTTCATTTTATGTACAAACAATTCGCACTTTTTCTCCCTGCGTTTAAATCCGTACTCTCTTTTGTTTTTTTAATTCTTTTTATATGCTCGATATGTTGTTCCTTAGATACGCTTTTAATCAATACATCATCCAGATAAGCAACTACGAAATCACAATCTGCAATCAAAGTGTCCATGACAAGTTGAAATATGGCTAAAGCAAATTTTGTGGAGCTCTGGATTCAGAAAGCTTGTCTAAATTTTAGAGTTCACGTTTATTTACCCCAGGCCTCCCGAAAATGACGAAATGTTGATGGATGTCATTCCGAATTCATACTCTCGGGTAAATTTTTTTCCGTATACCCCTATTAAGGGAGATCAATTTTTGTATAATTTTCCTCATTTTTTAACCAAACTTGATTGGATGAATGCTTGAAGCCTAAATATACCTTTATATATATGGTGAGAGTGAGTGAGTGGGTGCATACCGCAGCATGTTTGGTCTGCTGATCAAATTCTTCAGTGTAATTTATTTGATCTTCGTTGAATAACACATTGGTGCTCCTTTCTAATCCAATAATATACCGGACACACACACACACACACACACATATATATATATATATATATATATATATATATTAGTATAACCCGGATATAAGAGATTTTCTCTGGTCCCAAATTAGAGCCTGTGGTAATGTATATAAAATAAACCAAATCCGGATATAAGAGAAATCCGGATGTAAGAGCACTTTTATCCGGTCCCAACAACTCTCTTATATCAGGGTTACACTGTATATAAGGGGATATGTGTTGTGATGAAGGGTGTGCCTTGTGATGTGATGAATATCAGCTCGGAATAAGAAATTAGAGAGCCGTGTTCGAATTCCAGTCGAATTTGTTTCATTCACTTACGCGCAAATTCCCTTAAGAAAGATAATAATCTCTTCTCCCTCTAGCTATGGATTAAATAGCGGGACGAATTGAGTTTCATAGACTTGGTTGGCAATAGGTCTACCGCAGAGAGTAATGTCAACCTAATGCCTAGCCAGTCATGTCTCTTTCGAGAAATGATCTCCCAATCGGGTATCACGTATGACAACTGATATATATATATATATCCGTAGACAGATCTGTTTCGCTGTATCACAGCTCATCAGTTCGGTTAAACATCCGATTGTTTTTAGCAATCGGATATCTAACCGTACCGAATTGAAACCCGACCGAATTGACATTCTGTCGGCGATTCTACGTCTGAGCTATGAGCGCTCGGTAGAAGAAGGCAGACTTTTAGCGTGTTATATACCATGAAAACACACACCAGTAGCTAAGAGTGTTCTAATTCATTGCTGAATGAACGATGCGTAGATGCTAGAGTAGAAAAATCTTGAATCTTATCAAAATATATAATAAGCTAACTTGCTTCTTCCCAAAATCTTTTCTGAAAGAAATACTACTTTCTCTAGACAAGATACATGGCGTCAAAAATAAAATAAAAATGTGAAATAAAACTTAAAAACAATTAAATTCATAACCTCATGTTATTCAAAATATACAACACGTAAACCAATCCCAATCAAAAATGATATAAATACTAATTTACACACACACACACACACGAACTTGCCTGACTGTGGCTAGCCTAACCTGATGAATATTCATGACCACTCCTATCCTATTTTATTTTGAAAGACCAATAACATTTTTGCTTTTGTACATCAATACTTGTCACAAAGTATACTTTTATACTTGTCACATATATAATTGAATGGGACAAACATGGAAAATATAATTCTTTTTTCATTTTTTAACCAGAGTCAATGTGTTGTGATTTTGTAAGTCACCATAAAAATTTATGCCTACATACTCTCGCACAGCCGAACACAACTACTACTATTAGTTAAGTACTAATACTATTGCTGCTACTGCTACATATTGGAAAACAACTATTAACAACTTTAATAACGGCCTAATTGAAAATGGCTAATGAAAGGGTCGACAGCGCTTTGGACAATAATATTTAAAAAAGTTTCGACACTCCATTAGACCTTAATAAAAAAATGTATTAAATTTCTTTTTGTTCTTCATATTCAGTACATATATATATATATATATATATATATATATATATATATATATATATATATATATATGATAAATTGTAAAAAGTTTTCGTCTGAGTTATTCTTTCATTAGGGCTTATCGGACTAGATTTATGCTTACGTTGCTGCGAATACACACGCGCTAGAACGATCTGTCTATATTATATTATTACTATTCTTTCTTTCTATCTACCTACCTCATTCTCTTCATTGATATCTATCTATCTATATTTGTGTGTGTGTGTGTGTGTGTGTGTGTGATTTATAAATAAACTTATGTATACACTCATTATATATATATATATATATATATATATATATATATATATATATATATCGGATTTTGATATATGTACAGCGTACACGTATGCATATCCATGTATGAATGTACATTTATACGATAATAAATGTGTGACATGCGTGCATAAAAACACACACACATACACACGCAAACACACACATTATATATATATATATATATATATATATATATATATGTGTGTGTGTGTGTGTGTGTGTGTGTGTGTGTGTGTTGTGTGTGATTGAATACTTCATAGTGGTGTCATTCCGAAACATCTAAGTTTGCATGACTCTGCTGAGTTAAGTGACAAGCTTACTCCAAAATGTATATGTGTGTGTGTGTGTATATGTATATGTGTGCCTGCGCATTTCCCTCGTGCATATTCACACACACACACATATATTCATATATATATATATATATATATATATATATATAAAACTATATGTGTGCGTGTGTGCGCTCATGTGTGCTATCTCACAATTGTTTGCGATTATAACGTTGTAAAAGGTGAAGACCTTTTCCTTCCTTCCGTTAGGAGCGCCGTTTGTACAGAAAAGTAACTCACCCTTCTACTTATATTCAAAAGATCACCATAGGCGCTCGAACTCTTCATGACAACCCGCCCCCGCATCATGCCAAAATGGGAAGAAATGAAATGGGGGCGACGGAGGGGAGAGAGAGAGAGTGAGTGAACAAACTGGCCTGCCACCTTTTGTAAGGGTAAGTTCCAACTAATGAATTTTGTCCTTGTCTCTCTTGCCCTGTCCTTTGCTCACTTCGACATGACAACTTTGATATTTATAACGCCTGATTCTCAGTTACGCCAGTGGTTTTTTTTTTTATCTGGAAGAGTTGAGGCAAAACTAAAAGATTTTAAAAATGATAAAAGACTTCTTCTTCATCTGCCGTGTCTCTTTTGGATGTAGGCGATAATAGCTCTCCAAAATTTCTTGTCCTTTATAGCTCTTAATATTTTTTCTAGTTGTTATTTCTCCTAAGTGCATCCACTTACACGAAAATACCCTAAGGAAAGATATTAATCCATCTCTTCTCCATCCAGCTATGGGTTGCATGCAATTCGTAATTATGTGCACTATTAACAAAAAGTTGCGCTTAAATTCATAAAGTCTATATATCTATATATAGTCTATATATAGGATGTTCGTTGTGATGCAATGGATATCGACTCTGTACGACAAATCGGGGAGCCGAGTTCAAATTCCAGTTGAATTCTTTGTATTCACTTACGCACAAATACCTTTGGGAAAGGTATTAACCCGTTTCTTCCCTCCAGTTATTGATTAAATAATAGGACAGATTGGGTTTTATAGCCTTGGATGGCAGCCAGTCTACAGCAGAAAGCAATGGCAATTTACTGCGGGATAATCTTCTGCCCAGTCAGTCATGTCTCTTTCAAGACATGATCGCCCAAAGCGTGTATCACGTACGGCACTTAACTGACTGACTATATATCACACAGAAAGATCAGCACTTTGGGATCGCTTCTTCAGACCGATAACATCAAGAGGTTACGGCCGAGACTAATCAGCCATAGTGAAATTCGAACTCGGTTGTCTTGGTCGAAACGCTAATGCTAAAGGAAAGTAATAAGAAAGGACTAACTGTAGTGAGATATAATGGAAAGAAAAGAAACAACTCGGAGTGTGAGTCATGTATTGGAGCTAGGAACGAGAAATCGGAGAGCTGAGATCGAATTCTGTGGGAAAGGTTTTAATCCGTCGTTTCTTCCTCCTGCTATGGGTTAAATAACAGAACTGATTGGGTTCTATGTCCTTGGTTGGCAACCAATCTACCGGAAAAAGTAATGGCAACCTACTGCGGGAAAATCTTCTGCTCAGTCATTCATGTCTTTTTCGAGACATGATCGCACAAGCGTGTATCAGATATGGCAGTTCACTAATTTCTTCTAATCGCAGTTCTGTCATCCATTTACTCAAGCTTACTATGTTATCTCTTCTGTTCTTTGTGTCTTCAGTCTGTCTTGTGTGTATTATATTTTCCAAGTTCTCTTTCCTCATTATATACACTAGAAATTTCATCTGTCTATTTCTGATGCTAAGTCTCCCCCACTTTTTTTTGCTTTCATTTTCTCTAAAAAATCGGCATTGCTTACATGTTTCGTCTGTGGTATCATCAGCATCCTTCTGTAGAACCACATTACACTACAGGAAGAAAAATCAAGAAGAGGGTGAAAAATGACATGTTGCTTGGTACAGAAAACGCACACAGGCACTTCTTTTGAGGTATTAATTGTGGTTCTCCACAACTTCTTATCCTTTGTAGCTCTAAGCAATCATTTGTCTCTTTCTATCCCTTTCAGTCTCAGTTCTGCCATCCATTTGCTCAAACTCGATCGATAAGTATTTATCCGTGCACCAAAGTTGCAACCGAATGTGACACAAGGTCAAAGTTTAATGTGTGTTGAATGTGACACAAGGTCAAAATTTAATGTGTGTTTTTCGGTAATACAGAATAAAAATGACCCAAGTACGCTCTGCACTTCCCCTTTTGGGAACGCGTCAGTCGCCAGTTAATGACTTGTGAACCATGAAGGAGATGGTGATAGGAAGATTGATAATAGTTCGAATTCGTTGCATTCACTTACTCGCAAATACCCTTGAGAAAGGTCTCTTTCCTCCAGTTATGGGTTAAGTAACAGGACAGATTGAATTCTATGGCCTTGGCTGGCAACCAATCTACCGCAGAAATTAATGGCAACCTACTGCGGGATAATCTTCTGCCCAGTCAGTCATGTCTTTTTCAATCGATCTATCGCCCGGTTCACACTCCACCCACGTCTATTGAACAGGTTAAGAGGCTCATCTCTTGTTCCCTGTTTAGGATGTGGTTTCTGGCTTTCTCTTTTCCAATCTTTTCACTATTACGTAGCCCTCTGCACATCAGTGGCCTTACCGCCTTGCTCGGGGTGATACGATTAAAAAAAAAATGCTCGCCCAAGCGTGTATCACGTATGGCACTTAACTGACTGACTGATAATAGATAGAAGTATAGCACTTTTCTCAGTTAAAAGCACACGCAGACCCACCCATACACTTATAGACACAGGCGTAGACACAAACACGCACACAACCACATGCGCTTGCGCGCGCAAACACACACACACACACACACACACACGCGCGCGCGCGCGCGCGCGCAAAGAAACCCTGTGAAGTATAAAGGTCACTGCCGTACCTAATATCTCTGGGGCATTGGAAATTATTTCTATTCGAATTGCTTTGTCGACGGGGCCTACAGCTCATCAACTGCATCCCTGGAGGTATGACCCTGCCTACGCAAAAGGGGCCAACTTTCAGATGAATCTTCGAAGATTTAAACCCGGATAATGTTTTCCTAGAGAATCAGTAATAAAGCAAACCTTACCACTTATATTCAACATTAAATAACCCACCAAACCGTTGATATATCATTAAATTAACAAACCGAACGCACTGGAAGAAATGAACATTCGAGAAAGAATTGAAACTTTCCGTGCCAGAGAAGCATTGGAGTCAGCGATTAATTTGTAAAGAATAATAGAGATTAGAAGAGATTGGCATTTGATTAAAAATGGCGCCCTTCTATTTCTTCTTTCGCTTCCTCCTTTCTCCTTCTCCTTCTTTCCTTCCTCTTTCTTGTCTTTCTCCCTCATCCTTCTTCTTTCCTTCTTTTTTCTTACTTCTCTCTTCCGCCTCTTCCTCCTCCTCCTTTTTTCTTCTTCCTCGATCTCCTCCTCTTTCTTAGTTTTTCTTCTTATTTCTTCTTCTTTCACCTCCTACTCTTTCATCCACCTCCTCCCCTTCGTTTTCTTTGTCCTCATCCTTATTTTTCTTTCTTCTTCTTCCTTCTTCCTTCTTATTTTTTCCTTCTCCTTTCTTCTTACTTCTCTTTCCGTCTTCTCCATCTTCTTTTTCCTCCTCCTTTTTTTAATCCTCCTTCTTTCTTCTTCTTTGACCTCCTCCTCTTCTTTTTCTTTCTCTTCCTTCTTTCTTCTCTCTTATTTCTTCTTCTTTTTCTACTTCCTCCTTCTTCCTACACCTCCTCCCCTTCGATTTCTTTCTCTTCCTCCTTTCGTCTTTTTCCTCCTTCTTCCACTTCATCCTCCTTCCTTAATTCTTCTTACTTCTTTCGCCTCTTCTTCCTCCTTCTTTTTCCTCCTCTTTTCCTCCTCCATTCTTCTTTCTTTACCTCCCCCCTTCGTTTTTTTTCTTCTCCTCCTCCTTCTTATTTCTTTTTCTTCTTCCTCCTCCTTCTTACTTTTCCTCCTCTTCTGTGTCATTCCCCTTCAGGGCATTGTCGATCATGCCTTTCTCTTTTCAAAAGCTTCCGCCCTCTGTATTATTGTTTATTGATTTTTTTTTTTACAGATTATCAAATTTTTTCAGATTATTTAAATCCTAAAAATATATTTTTAAAAAATTTAAAAATCTTTTTAAGGATAATAACAATTTAATGATATAAGCCTTATTATTTAACCCATATAGGAGAAATGGTGGATTCATATCTTTTCCAAACGTAATTGCATGTAAGTGATTATAACGAATCCGACTGAAATTGTAATTGGCGATCCGATTTCCAATTCTGAGTTACCTGGTATTCCCAAGCAGTCACCTATCAAGGTACTGAACAGGCTCGACGTCTCTTAACGTTGATGATTGTACGAGAAACGCTATTTCAGCAACCATGGTTGTAAGCTCCAGTTCTATGTAGCTGCCAGTAAATTTTATCTTTTTGGTAGTCAGTCAGTTAAGTGACATACGTAATACACGCTTGGGCGATCATGTCTCTTTCGATTCATGTCTAATTTCCCCGCAGTAGGTTGCTATTACGTTCTACGGTAGAATGGTTGCTAAAAAAGACTATAGAACCCAATCTGTTCTGCTATTTAATCCATATCTGAAGGGAGAAAAGAGAGATTCATACCTTTCCTAAGAGTTTTTGTGTGTAAGTGAACGCAACGAATTCAACTGGAATTCGAATTCTGCCCTCAAATATCTCGTTCCAAGCCGATACCTACTGCACCACAATGCCCATTGGGTTGCTTATACACTGTTTTCCTTTGTTCCTTTTGCCTTCAGTATACGAATTTTTCTAGGCCGTCTTTCCTCATTATATGTCCTAGAAATTTCAAGTGGATCTTTCTGGTGTTGCATATAAATAACTTTCTTTTCATTTCCTTGAAAACTTCATCATTGGTTACATGTTCAGCTCATAGCATTCTTAGTATCCTTCTGTAGAACAACATTTGCCTCAAGTTTTTCTTCTTTTGTGAAGAGATTGTCCAAATCATAATATTAATAGTTTTTTTTTTTTTTTTTAAATCAGTCAAGAAAAAGAAATTTTGCATAATACTGGATTTCGTTGATCCTGCCAATCACAATAAAAATTAAAATAAAATGTATTTAAAAGTCTTTGGATATGAAAGGCATAACAAATAAACGTAGGAAAAATACTAAAGAAGATTGAAATTACGAGAACAGCTGCAATCGTTAGAATCCTAAGATGAATATTGTCTCTTTGAGGAAACGTACTGTCACTTAAATGTAGAGCACCACATACCAATGGTGTAAAGATTCAATGCATAAATTGAAAGAAAAAAAATGTGGAAATTGAAAACAAGAATCGTGCCAGTGATAGTAGGTGCTCTTGGAATGATAAAAAATGGAACAAAACAACACATTGAAAGAATCCCTGGAAACCCCAGCTTAAGAGATATACAAATAATTGTCTTGTTAAGTACAGCCCCCACACTAAGAAGAACTTTGTCTATATAACTCTAGGAATGATATGGAAGATATAAAAAACATGAAATGGAACCATAACAACACACCACGACCTGCCTTAGGTCTTCTCGCAGATTTGGTAGGTAGTGCAACCATAGCTGAAGTCGAAATATGATGAAAAATGGCAACATAATAATCTAAATATATTTACAAATGGAACTTTGTTTGTGTGTGTATGTGTGTGTGTGTGTGTGTGTGTCCGTTACCTATAGACTCCGAAACGGCTGAACTGATTTTCTTGAAAATTTATACAGTTGTACTATAAGCGTCTGCGAGTGTTCTTAGCTAGGTTCTGTGTCGAGGTACTCCCCAATAAATATCGAAAATCGATAATCGAAAAAATCGGGTTATAGAAGGAGTGGTCAGATTTTCATCAAATTTGATGAACTCATATATATATATATATATATATATATATATATATATATATATATATATAAATGCAAGATGTTTGTGTGTGTGTCTTTATCTGCCTGTATGACTGTATTTTTTCAGCCCTTTTAGTTTTTGCTTCGGGTTTGTTTCTAATTAGGTATAATTGTAGTTCTTAGTCTAAGCCATGATACCATTTACTCAGAGGACTTATTTAGCCTTCAAAATTCAGTTTACGACGAAAAAAACTTATTTGATATCGATACCAGGAAATCTAAATTTGACTTACATCCATTCATTTTTCTTTCAGTTTACGGTTTCGCTTTAACTGGAAACAACTATTGCTTTTTAGTCTTTCGTGCCAACGTTCAAAGATTCTGAGCTTCATGACCATTGATTACTTTTAAAGCTTTCATTACAACCGAGCAACGCCAGGCTATACTGCTAGTAATATTAATAATAATAGCCAGGAAATTGAAAGCAAGAATAGTACCAGTGATAGTAGGTTCGCTTGGGATGATCAAAAAGATGCTAAAAAAGTTTTGAAAGAATCCCTGGAAATCACAGCTTAAGAGAAATACAAAATGTTGTCTTAATAAGTAAAATCCACGCACTAAGAAGTTTGTCCATGCAACGCTAGAGATGTTATGGGAGTTAGAAAAATAAATTATGAAATGTAGCCATAACAACACACCACGGCTTAGGTCTTTCCGCAGAATTGGTAGATAGTGTGACCATAGCATAAATCAAAATAAAAAAAATATCTACATGTGTTTATTATGTGTGTATGTGTAATAATATCCGCCACCAAGTTTCCAACAAATACTGGTCCGGCTCGTCTTCTAATCTCGTCAAATTTATTTACTTTTTTTTTTTTTTTTTTTTTTTTTTTTGCAGTGAGGTTCATCCTGCAGAAAGTCTTGTAGTCTCTCGAAGTAGTGGTTAAAAAGTAAATAGCACAATCTATCCGGATATGGGGTAGGGATGATAACGGTTAACCCTAGACTTGAACATGTTATGATTGTAATGATCAGGAAAGCATTCTCTTGTGATTTCGGCTCCACAGAACAGTAGTTCGCAGGAAGAAGCTGCTCCAGTCGAACTTAGAGGGAATGAGGCTGGTTCGCGACAATGCACGTAACATGGCTGGTCCTAGCCGTGAAGGTTAGAACTGGTGGAACTAAGGAATACGGTTCGTCTGAGCACTTTTCATGGAAGTAACGATAGAGCACGGAGAGCAAACATTTGACATTCTATCAGTTAATGCCCCAGGCGACCAGAAATGGCACTGCCCTCAATATAAATTTTTAACAGTCAATAACGCGTTACAGATATGAAAGATGCGTAATTATTGAGTCAGGGTTATATTATTGAAGTGACATTATATGACTTGTGTTGGACCGTTAAATTGTATAATCCGGCATAGATCTGTGTTGGTGTGTATGATATAGTATATAAGCAAAGCATGAGACTCTATACTTACCCACGAGTGACTATGTCAACAGGTTCTGTGTTTAAAGAGAAGGAAGGAAGGCGGGGACTCGACAGCATTGAAAATTTGTATTGACTCTGCAAGTAAGAGACACGAAAGATAAATAACAGCGGCCAAAACCTGCAGCAGAATGAGCAGAAAACCTGGACACACAAAGGCGAGAATTCAGGAAAAGAAAGAAAAATCTAAACTTATATAATAAATGAAAGTTTGCCTGTGTGTGTCTGCGTTACCTATAGACTCCGAAACGGCTGAACAGATTTTCTTGAAAATTTACACAGTTGTACTATAAGCGTCTGCGAGTGTTCTTAGCTTGGTTCTGTGTCGAGGTACTCCCCGATAAATATCGAAAATCGATAATCGAAAAAGTCGGGTTATAGAAGGAGTGGTCCGATTTTAATAAAAATAGATACATTCATAAAAAATACATAAGATACGATATTCAGAAGTTTCAAGGTTGCAGTTTTTACAATAGTGCAGAAAATCGATTATATATATATATATATATATATATATATATATATATATACATAAGGCAAGATGTTTGTGTGCATGTCTGTTTATCTGCCTGTATGTCTGTATTTTTTCAGCCCTTTTATTTTAGTTTTGGTTCGGGTTTGACACTAAGTAGGTATAATTGTAGTTCTTAGTCTCAGCCATGATACCATTTACTCAGAGGACTTATTTAGCCTTCAATATTCAGTTTACGAGAAAAAAAACCTTATTTGATATCGATACCAGGAAATCTAAATTTGACTTACATCCATTCATTTTTCTTTCAGTCTACGGTTTCGCTTTAACTGTAAACAACTATTGCTTTTTAGTCTTTCGTGGCCAACGTCCAAAGAGTCTGAGCTCTAGGACCATGAATTAGTTTTAAAGCTTTCATTACACCCGAGCAACGCCGGGCTATACTGCTAGTAACTGTATAAAAAAAATTGCCCATCAACCGACATGGACATAACTCAAATATTTATTTGCACGCCCGCTTCGTACAAAATATGACACAAGACTCAAGTGTACATGAGCCAAGGTTAAAAAAATGTTCAGGCTCATTCTGCATTTCATTTTTGAGGAAGGCCTCAGGCAATAGATCATGACTGGAACCCTTATTGAAGCAGTGGTAATGCTTGGAGAGAGAACGGCTTCCTAAGGCTCAACCCGCTCAAACCAGGTTGGTATATAGCTCTGTAAGAAAAATTTATAGTAAGAAACCTTTTAATAATAATAGTATTGGTAATATTAGCCATTTTTCTATGAGGAAAAGTTTCGCTTTTATTTACCGAGTAGCCAGTACTTCTTTCAGTTGAAATTTATAAAGTTTATCTTGGATACCTCGGCGTGGTGTAATGGTTAACAAGCTTGTCTTACTAAAACAGATTGCAACTGAGTAGTGAGCTCGATCCTCACTGGGTACCACATACTTTCGGCCTTTTACCACATCTAAGTCGTGCTTAGAAAACCAATTATCTCTTAGAGCACTTTAAAAAAGAAAAGAAAAAAGGAGTACAGATTTCGCAAGTCCAGTAGCTGTTATCGCTCTTTCAATTATTGATGGGGGACTTACTTCTTAACGTGGTGTGGAATGTTAACATTATGTCATTAATTTCTCTTTGAGTTGCATAGACCATCCATTTTAGTTGTTGCTTCAGAAAACAATGCCATAAAAATAATCTAAATCAAAAGCAGAACAACTGTAAATAGAGACTGTATCTATCTGGTAATAGTCGCGGTAATAATATATATTTCTCTATAAGGAAACATTTGACAATCGTAGACCGAAAAGCCAGTGCTACTGTCGGTTGAAATTTATTAAATATTTTTCTTGAAACAATTTTTCGGGAAAATAGGTTTCTCACGACCAGTAGCTGCTATAGATCTTTCTAGTATTGATGGAAGGTTCTTTTCTATCCTTTTATTTGACGTAGTATGGAATGTCAACATCTCATTTATCTCAGTATTTTATCTTCGAGTTACTTGTGATCTTCGCTTTAGTTGTTACTGCTGCTGGAATTCCTTAAGTTATGTCCTTTCTTTATTTATTACAGATTTTTTATTCTTGATCCTATAGCGCCAGTCGACAATGTTTGAGAAAAAGAGTATCTTTGTAAAGATCCACGCAGTTAAGTGCCCTAGATGATACACGCTTTGGATATATAACTTTTCCAAAACGAAAATTATAGTCAAGAATTGAAATGAAAATAATGATGGTACCTACCCTAAATTTATCATAGAAATTCAGAATGTGGAATTAGTAAACGAAATAGAGGGGAAAAAGAAACGAAAGAGGTGGGAAAACAAACAAAAAAAGGGAAAAAAACGAAATGAAAGAGGGGGAAAAACAAAACGAAAGATGGAAAAAACAAAAAAGAAAAAATGAAAGGAAAAAAACAAAAGAAAAAAACGAAAGACAGAAGATTATCCCGCAGTAGGTTGCCATTGCTTTCTGCAATGACTAGTTGCCGGGCACGGCTATAGAACCCAATCTGTCCTATTATTTAACCCATAACTGGAGAGAAGTGACGGATTAATACCTTTCCTAAGGGTATTTGTGCGTAAGTGAAAGCAAGGAATTCAACTGGAATTCGAACTCGGCTCCCCAATTTGTCGTTCCGAGTCGATATCCACTGCACCATAACGCACCAAAGATCTACTAGTTATCAAAAAGTACAGAACTTCTTCGACAGGATAGTAAAAGAAAACTAGTTTAAGAAAAAAAAAACAAAAGACAAAAAAAAAAACAAAAGACAAAAAAAACAAAAAACAAAAAAAAAAACGAAGAAAAAAAAACAAGAAAAAAACAAAAACAAGAAAACAGAAAACTGGATCATCAGCGAGAGAGAAAGCCCAAGATATGGTTTACAATAGATTCGGCGTTCATTGCTTTTCTTGGATCAAGTTAATAAAGTTTTAATATTAAAACAATTTCTTAATGTTCAATGTCATATGTTTTTCCAGTATTGATGGGGCTTTTCTTTCTAACCTTTTGTTTGAATTAGTGAAACGTCAACATTAGGTCATTATTCTATCTTCGAGTTATATGTGCTATCCATTTTATTTGTTGCTGCTGTTGAAAGTCTTCAAGTGATGTGCTTTCTGTTATTTGGTATCGTTCTTTGTAATCTGACTATCCTATTTAACAACATTCAGCCAATCAGTTGAGTGCCATACGTGATACACGCTTTGGGCGATCGTGTTTCGAAAGAGACATGACTGACTGGGCAGAAGATTATCTCGCAGTAGGTTGCCATTGCTTTCTGCGGTAGACTGGTTGCCAACCAACGTTATAGAACCCAATCTATCCTATTATTTAACCCATAACTGGAGGGAAGAGACGGATTAATACCTTTTCCAAGGGTATTTGTGCGTAAGTGAATGCAAGGAATTTAACTGGAATTCGAACTCGGCTCCCCGATTTGTCACTCCAAGTCGATATCCATTGCATCACAATGCAAATCCTAACATTACTTCGTTTTAAGGTTAATATTTCGTTTTTTTTTAACAATTTGTGGCGTTGAGAGAAACTACCACTAGCAAAGTCTATTATATGTTCAATTTCCTTATCTCCTATTATAAGTATTTTTATAAATGATCTATACCCGAATGTAGTTGAAGTGTTTTGTTTGTTTTTTCTTTCATTTAGTTTTTTTCTTTCATTTCGTTTTTTTTTTCTTTCATTTCGTTTTTTTTATTTCGTTTCGTTTTTTTCTTTCGTTTTGTTTTTTTCCATCTTTTGTTCTGTTTTTCCCCCGCTCTTTCGTTTTGTTTTTCCCCCTCTTTCGTTTCGTTTTTTTCCCTTTTTGTTTTCCCACCTCTTTCGTTTCGTTTTCCCCTCTATTTCGTTTACTAATTCCACATTCTGAATTTCTATGATAAATTTAGGGTAGGTACCATCATTATTTTCATTTCAGTTCTTGACTATAATTTTCGTTTTGGAAAAGTTATATATAGACTCCTATTATTTGAATGTTGGTTATCTGTTCAATATCATTCCTGTTTCCAACTATGAATACTTATGTCATCGGCATGGCACGCTGTCGTCCTCTGTACATTGGCCTCGCGAGAGAAAGCAGGAACCCTGTTTCTAATTACACATTCCGTTTGGGATTTGGTATGGGACGCTAAAATGATCAGTACTCATCTCTTCGCATCTGTGTTTGTATATATGCAAAGAATAGGCTAGGAGGAGATTAAATAGACTGGTGTTCCTAGCACTTTCTTTGAGGTTTGAAATGTTTTGGCATTGGGATGATTGCCAGAAATGTATGACTTTGTGGACCGATAGACATTCGGTTTTTATGGTGTATTTTGTTTTAAGGCAAATCAACCTCAATGGGTAATTTAATGCCAGCAAAATTTTTTAGCATATGTTCGTATAAATAGAATGTATATTCTTCGTAAGAAATAAGTTTGTAGATCAGGTTTCATTGACGTATTTTTTAAAGAGGGTTTTTACTGGAGAGTCAAATGTATCGCTGGTAATTTTCTTTTTTTCAAAAACGTATTATTGATGGTTATATCTTTTCAAATAATATTTTCCTGGTATTTTTACTTTAAAAAGCTATTTTTATATTTTATACTGTTTTGATCCCAGTTTAGGGGTTAACTGTTTGCCTCTAACAGGTGCTACCACCTCAGGGGATGTTGGACCTGGTAACAACAACATTTAAGAGGTGGTTCCACGCTCCTCAAAACATTCTGATCAGAGGCCTTGCTGCTGGTTGTAGTTTATTGTCATTCGGTGGAGTCGGAGCTTGGAATGTTATTTTTTGATACATGAGAAGATGAAATTCTCATATTCTGCTATGAAATCAACATAGCTAGTATACTATTTTTTATTGCAGAGGTATGCAGTCTTCTGGGGTTTGATGGTTTATATACCATCATGACACATCACATTATGACTGAATTAATCCAAAATAATGCGGTACGAATAATAATACAATAGCTATGAAAGGGTGGGAACGGTAATCCATTGGAAACTGTTCAAGCGACTATATTTGAACCATGTAAAACCAAACATTTATGCACAGGCAAGAATCCTCGAGAATGAAATGGATAAAATCCTCTGAAACAAGATTTTCTATTTTTCTCAGTAATCTTCAGTAATATTTTATCACTTTCTTTCACTTCTTTTTCTTTCAATGATGTTCATCGTGTACAAACTAAAAGAGCCACTCGAGGTAGAAGGATAGAAAAGTGAAAGAAAAAGAAAAGACTTTAGAAGGAATCGGAAACCTAATCTCAAGCAAGAAACAATGGATAAAACATTATTCATGTTCAAAATACAGAAGAGAGTTGTGAACCAGATGATAGGCGAACCTATCTATACCTATTGAGAGAAAAAGTTAAAAACAAAAAAAAAAAAATGAAAATACAAAAAATAAAATTTCAGAGTTTTAGGTGGGGATGTTAGAAGTATTAGAGTTGATTAGACTTTAGATAGAACCAGAAACCCAATTCTAAAGAGTAAACAAAGGATGGACCTCTACTCCGATTCAATTTTGCATTTTTGTGTCTTTATCACCTTGATTAGTGTGAAATTATTTTTAAAAAAATGTATTTCACTGCTCCTGCCGACTACAGAGGAAATCATTAAGAAAGTGAAAAGAGGAATATTTTGACCTTGACAGTGAGTAGAATCTAATCTTTTCACTCTTTTCTGTTTTTATTTTTTTTTCAATTGGAGTCAGTCAGTTAAGTGCCATACGTGAAACACGCTTGGGCAGAAGATTATCCCGCAGTAGGTTGCCATTGCTTTCTGCGGTAGACTGGTTGCCGACCAAGGCTATAGAACCCAATCTGTCCTGTTATTTAACCCATAACTTGAGGGAATAGACGGATTAATACCTTTCCCAAGGGTAAGTGAATGCAATGAATTCAGCTGGAATTTGAACTCTTCTCCCCGATTTCTCGTTCTGAGCCGATATCCAATGCACCACAACAGATAGACTAAAGTAAACTATCGCCCGGTTAACACTCCACCCACATCTATTGAACAGGTGAAGAGGCTCATCCCTTGTTTCCTGTTTAGGATGCGGTTTCCGGTTTTCTCTTTTCCAATCTTTTTCACTCTTTTCTCTCTTTATTGTTTTTACAATTGGATTAGATAGACTAAACTATCGCCCTGTTCACCCTCCACCCACGTCTATTGAACAGGTGAAGAGGTTCATCCTTTGTTCCCTGTTTAGGATGTGGATTCCGGCTTCTCTTTTCCATTCTTTTTACACTTACGTAGCTCCCTGCGCATCAGTGGCGTTATCGCCTCGCTTGGGGTGATATGATTAAAAAAAAAAAAAATTAGAGGGACAGTTATGTCAGTCGTTATCGGATCACTGGGAATGATCACGAAAAAGATTTTGGAAGATCTGGACATCAGAGGAAGACTCAGTGCTTATACAGACGAGGTAATTTCTGGAACACTGCTAGAAAACCGAGAAGAGTGCCAAAGTATTGTGGAGACTGATTTCCGGTGTAAGTTACCAGTCATTTGATCTCCTCTGTAAGCCACCTGTTTCCAGGGGTGGAGTTAAAAGCCCCAATAAAGGAAATAATATTATTCAGAAGACGGCTTGAAAAAGTTCACGATGCAGCAAGTCGTGAAAAGGAATGCAGACGCAAGAAGACCGAGTAACGCAACAAAGAAAGAAAAAACTAGAAAATTCAATAAAGATGATTTCAAAGGCCGATAGAAACTGTCTCCGCCTCTCGCTCGTTGGGGTTACGAAGCAGGAAGTAAGTAAATTTATGACCAAGATAGAAGCGGCAACGAACAACAATGAAAGAAAATAAAGAAATTTAATTCTCAGCAGAGAATCTATTACGCAGATAGAAATTATCACAAAAGCATGGAGATATCTATACAAAGGACACCTGAAAAGTGAAATGGAATTTCACAAAAAAAAAGAAAAAGAAAAAAAAAGCCCACAAAAAAGCACCATGATCATAGAAAGCAACAAATACCGTATTTGTGAAGAAAAAGATAAAACTTAAATATATCAGAATTGATATTATTTACATTATTTGGACTATTGTCCTCATCTTTGTTGCCATTTGTACGACGTTTCGGCCGTTTTAAGCTTCGGCCTTCTTCAGATGCTAAGAAATTTCGAACCGAACTCTTTATTACAATCACTGGGGTATATCATCCTCATTCCTTGCGAAACGTTGTACAAATGGCAACAAAGATGATGACAATAGTCCGAATAATGTAAATACTGTAAATACTACCTCATCTCAGAAATACGGACAAATACCAGAATTGACATGTTTATCATTATTATCCCTGCCTATTTCTTTCTCTCCCTGCCATCATAGTGGTCATTATTGCTTTGTTCTTGGGGGTGCAGGAAATAAACGAAAAAAATATAGTTAGTATATTTTTTTTTGTTTTTACAGTTGAGGCTAATACAGACGCTGCCTTACATAATTAGTCACATTGAAGAAATTCAGATTCTTGTCAGTTCTATCAGTCAGTGCCATATGTGATAAACTCTTGGGCGATCATGTCTCGAAAGAAACATGACTGACTGGGCAGAAGATTTTCCTGCAGTAAGTTGCCATTACTTTCTTCGGTAGATTGGTTGCCAGCAAAGGCTATAGAACCCAATCTGTCTTGCTATTTAACGAAGAAGGAAAGGGTGACGGATTGATTTTTTTTTTAATCATTTCACCCCAAGCAAGGCATTCCACTGCCACTATTGCGCATGGGGCTACATAGGGGAAGGTAAGGAGAAAGAGTGATTAGATATAGGAAATGTCAGAAGGAGGGTGATAGATGGGTATGGATACAGAGGCTGGGGGTTGGGTGGATGTGAAGAGTGTTTGAAAGAATGGAAGCGAGTTAGTGTGTTAGGAGGTGTCTATTGACCTTAATACTTTTTCCAAGTGTATTTGCGTGTGTGGGAATGAAATGATTTGAACTAGAATTCGAACTCGGCTCTCTGATTTCTTGTTCCGGTCGATAGCCACTGAAACACAAAGCACATCCGTTCCGCAAGAAGCTAAGCACGCACGCACAAAAGTATTTAACCAATATGAAGCAAAGCATCCAAAATATAATTGAAACGAAACGTTTTGGTCTCTTGCATTTTATGAATAGGATCATCCAAGTGTTCATGGATGGCGGTGGGCTGGTGGTAGTGGTAGGACTTTAGTACATGTTTATTTTTCTGAAATAAAACTAAACAGAAGATTGCATTTGTCATCAATTTGTCACAAACTATAATCATGGCACAAAGCCGATCATCATTTGTTCAAAATCATTACTGCCATTAATCTAAACTTATTTATAAATAGAACTTTGTGTGTCTGTGTGTCCATTACCTATAGACTCCGAAACGGCTGAACCGATTTTCTTGAAAATTTACACAGTTGTACTATAAGCGTCTGCGAGTGTTCTTAGCTAGGTTTTGTGTCGAGGTATCCCAATAAATATCGAAAATCGATAATCGAAAATATCGGGTTATAGAAGGAGTGGTCCGATTTTAATCAAATTTGATACACTCATAGACAAAGACATAAGAAACGATATTCAGAAGTTTCAAGGTTGCAGTTCTTACAATAGTACAGAAAATTTATATATATATATATATATATATATATATATATAAGGCAAGATGTTTGTGTGTGTCTGTCTGTTTATCTGTCTGTATGTCCTTTATACAAATTCACAATTTTTATCCGATTCTCACCAAACCCCACACAAATATTCTTTAGGCTGAGTCTGAGCTCCAGGACCATGGATTAGTTTTAAAGCCTTCATTACGCCCGAACAACGACGGACTATACTGCTAGTTTTGAAATAAATCAGAAAATTTCATTTTCCGATATTACCATTTAAATTTTTATACAAGACATAAAGGAATAGGTTTAAAGCTCTAATTCAAGAAACTACCATGTAGTTTTAATTTCAGAAAACTACCTATAGACCTTATTTTCGAAATTGCCTATAGGTTCACTTAAAAGAACCCTATAGATCACATTCTAGGAAAATCTCATTCCAGAAAATAACCTATAGGTTTGATTCCAGAAAACAGCCTATAGTTCTGATGTCAGAAAACAGCTTATAGGACTAATTCCAGAAAATAGCCCTTAATACCAATTCTAGCAAACAGGAGCATGAGAGAGAGAGGATACAAGTTAGTGAGATAGGAGATGATTATTGATTTTACATTTAAATTCTTGGAGATTGTATCTGTCGAGGAAGCAAGTAAACGGAAGAGAATTCCACAGGCGAGAAGTGCGGGAGAAAAGAAGCTGTCGGATTAGAATTTGCGTTTACATTTTATTGGTTTCACAGTAAAAGGGTGGGACGTAGTTGCTAATTTGATGGCTCGAGTAAATTCATATGTAGGGGGTACCAGTGAGCTAAGTTCATCGGAGCAGAAGCCGTGAAAGTATTTGTAGATATGAATTGCAAGAATCATTCATTTTCTCTTTTTTTCTGAAATTAAACATATAGGCTACTTTCTGGAAGGATACCAATAAGCTGTTTTTTGGAATTAAATCTACAATCTATTTTCTGGAATGAGATGTATAGGCATTTTTCCGGAATGTGGCCCATAGGCTGTTTTCTGGAATTAAACCTATAGGCTATTTTCTGGAATGAATACTGTAGGCTGTTTTCTGGCATCA
Organism: Ascarosepion bandense; assembly: GCA_037127315.1. Taxonomy (NCBI): domain Eukaryota; kingdom Metazoa; phylum Mollusca; class Cephalopoda; order Sepiida; family Sepiidae; genus Ascarosepion; species Ascarosepion bandense. The sequence goes on from JBBBDQ010001640.1 coordinate 1,029,995, forward strand.
TAACTATTTGCTGTTTTCTGAAATTAAACTTATAGGTTATTTTCTGGAATGAAATCTATAATCTATTTTTCTGAAATGAGGTCTATTGGGTTTTACCTAAAAGAAAATCTACAGGACATTTTCCAGAATGAGATCTATGGGCTGGTTTTTGGTATTAAACCGACAGGCTATTTTTTTAGCCAAATGCAGACGACAATTCTACTCCTGCAGCTTCTTCTCTCGCATTTCCCGCCTGTGGAACTCGCTCCCATATTCTTGCTTTCCTGACGGCTACAACCTCCAGGAATTTAAATGCAATGTCAATACACATCTATTAACCATTTGACTCTAGCTCTTTCTCCACCCCGTATATCCTTTCCTTTCTCTCCACCTTTGAAACTGTCATCACACCTGCATTCTCAGCTTTCTATTGCTCCTTTCTAACTGGTTCGTCTTCCTCTTCAAATTGATCTTTTTACCACTGATGTGCAGGGGGCTACGTGAGAGTGAAAAGGTTTGGAAAAGAGAAAGCCGGAAACCACATCCTAAACAGGGAACAAGGGATGAGCCTATACACCTGTACAATAGACGTTTATGTAGCCCCCTGCACATCAGTGGCATTTCCACCTTGCTCGGGGTGAAACGATTAAAAAAAATTAAAAAAAAAACGCTGAAATTTTGAATTGAACTCGATGAGTAGTATTAATTTCTATAGGATTAGCAATGCAGCTATAGCATTAAGAATGTTCTAGATAAAAGCTACGTGGGGAGATGTAATCATAACTTTCCCAATGATTCTTGTGCTTTAGTGACTAAAATAAGAAAAACAAATTTCTCAATTCTCATTCTGAACCGTTATTACCAAGTACATTCTGAAAATTCAAGAGTGCCTGGCTTTTGAAAGCAACCCGATCCGCACAGCGTATATGTACGTTGAATCAGACGATTAATCCACATTAAGAAAAAAAAAATGACCCCATCGAGTAAGAAATAAGCCTTAATCTTTGCCTGCAATTCACTTTGAATTTATTTGTTGGAAAGACGTTAGTAACGGGAATAGAATTGAAACATTGCATGGAGAATTGAAATCTGAGGTTATAAATCTGAAAACTTACAAGTGTCAACACTTCTCGTCTTAGGGTTCATATCTTAAAACAGTATGAAAAAGAGAGAGAGGGAGAAGGGGAAAGTGAGAGAGGGGAGAGAAAGAAGTGAATTTTGGAGAGAGATCGAAGAGAGAAAGATGGCGGGGAGAAATGGATATTTGCGCACGCACACTCATGCAAACATATGTATATGTTTATATATGTGTGTGCGTGTGTGTGTCAGGAGAGAGCGAATTGAATGGACCAATGCTTAGCGGCAGGGTTATTCGTCTTGTTCAAATATACACAAACAGAAGAAGGAAATCAAGTAAAAAAACAGCTAAAGTATTATGATTTTTTTCTTTTCACTCTAAATGTTTGCGAAAGCGTTATTGTATAAGCACAGCTGCAAAACATAAAAAAATATAATCATAGTTTATATATGTATGTAATTAGCGAATTTGACAGCCTCAGAGTAATACCAGCGGAAAAAAAGTAAAGTAACTAAAAATTATATATATATATATATATATATATATATATATATATATATATATATATGCAATCTGATGGCATTATGGGCAGTAGATGAACAATCGAAGTCTCAAACGATATAGTTAACAGGTCAGAATGAGTGCTAGCTAACAGATGTCAAAAGAATGTCCCCTGCAAAAAATTCGTTTTATAAGTTCAGAAAATACATTAGTTTGCTAAATTTGTTAATCTAAATCTAAACTTATTTATAAACGGAACTTTGTGTGTGTGTGTGTGTGTGTGTGTGTGTGTGTCCGTTACTTATAGACTCCGAAACGGCTGAACCGATTTTCTTGTAAATTTACACAGTTGTACTATAAGCGTCTGCGAGTGTTCTTAGCTAGGTTTTGTGTCGAGGTACTCCCGATAAATATCGGAAATCGATAATCGAAAAAATCGGTTTATAGAAGGAGTGGTCCAATTTTAATCAAATTTGATACACTCATAGACAAAGACATAAGAAACGATATTCAGAAGTTTCAAGGTTGCATTTTTTCTTACAATAGTGCAGAAAATTGATAATATATATATATATATATATATATATATATATATATGTATTATAATAATATTTTATTAATAAATTATAACATTGATATGTTACAATATCACTACAAAAGTAGCTATTTTGTTTCGACACTTTTTGTGTCTTATCAAGTGATGTGGTTATGTATATAAGGCAAGATGTTTGTGTGTGTGTCTGTTTATCTGTATGTCCTTTATTCAAATCCACAATTTTTATCCGATTCTCACTAAACTTCACAAATATTCTTTAGGCTGAGTCTGAATTCCAGGACCATGGATTAGTTTTAATGCTTTAATTACACCCGAGCAACGCCGGTTTATACTACTAGTATTATCTATAAGAAAACGATGTGAACAAATCGTGTGAATAAATCTCTTTATGGTTTCTCTTCCTTTAGGCCACCTCGACGTGGCGTAATTGCTAGCAAGCTTGTTTCGTTAGAACTTCATAAGTAATGAGTTCGTTCCTCACGGGATACCCCATACTTTTGGCTTCTTGTCACATCTGAACGGCGCTGAAGAAATCAACTCTATGGTTTCTCTTTAGGATCTAGACTTCAATTTTAAGCACATTACCAACAAGTTCTCATCATTCAACAGTTGAATTGGCTAGATGTAACCGTAAGTTCTATGCTAACAGATTCTTCCTCCCACTTCTCGCTTGTGGATCCCTCTTCCGGTTTCGTTCTTTACAGTCATTTGCTCTTTCATGTCACTCGTTATCTACTGTCGTCTTGATTTCTCTTCTTATATTGTTCCCCTTTGTTAATAATGTTAGTCTTTTCTTTTCAGATTTAGTAACCTATTGTGTCTTAGTGACTTTATTGCATTATTTGGGGTGAAATAATAAAACGAAACAAACAGAAAAAAAAATCACTGGGATGGAAAAATTAAATTACAACACTATGACGATGCCGATTACTGCGGTTAGCTTATCAACGCAGAAAATTGAATCAGTGAACCGAGTTCAAATTCCGGCCTGGTCGGTTGCATTCACTTACGCACAAATACGTATTGGGAAAATATGAATTCATCTCTTCTAGCTCCAGTTCTGGGTTAAATAGCAAGATTGGGCAGAAAGTAGTCTAAGAAAACTACTCTAAGTTCAAAACTGCGGAGAAGTCAAGGCGGAAATCTAGCCACTGTATTTCCCAAGAAAGTATGGCAATTCCCAGGCAATAGAGAAACAGCAGAATAGAGAATCATTATTGATTATGTGCTGAAGGGACATTTTTTTAAAAATCATGTCACCCCGAGCAAGGCGGTAACGCCACTGATGTGCAGGGGGCTACGTAAGGGATTGAGAAAGAGAAAACCGGAAACCACATCCTAAACAAGGGAACAAGGGATGAGCCTCTTCACCTGTTCAATAGACGTGGGTGGAGTGTGAACAGGGCGATAGTTTAGTCTATCTACTACAATTGAAAAAAAAAAAAGAAAAAAAGGAGTAGCACTATGAATAAGAAACACGCATAAAAAAAAGAAAAATGGGATATCGGTTCTTCAATATGGCAGTGGATGTTAGACAATATCTTCGAAGATGAAAGAAAAACTTGAAGCAGCTGAAATGTGGTTCTACAGAAGGATGTTGCGGATATCGTGGACCGAGCATGTGAGCAATGATGAGGTGTTCGAAAGGATGGAAACAAAAAGGAAATTAATACTGAGCATCAGGAAGAGACAACTGAAGTTCCTGGAACATGCGATGAGGAAGAAGGGCTTGGAGAACCTGATACTAACAGGCCAGATAAAGGGAAAAAGAAAAAGAGACAGAGGAAAGCAGCGGATAACATATTTGAAGGACCTGATCAGGTAGATGACGGAACGAGGGTTGCATTGTGCAACAGGAGAAAGCGTGCTAAGAGCCACCAGGGATAGGGAGATGTGGAAAGTCATGATCGCCTATGTCCTGAAAGGACATGGCACATAAAAGAAGAAGAATTTGTACATAGCTTGGACCTTAACAGGTGTTACCATCTCTAGTCAGGATGAACCTGAAAATAACAACAGTTAAGAGGTGATTCCACGGTTCTCCAAACCTCCAATCTCCCGCTCAGAGGTCTTATTGATGCATGTAATTGATCTTTATATAAAAAACGAACCACATGTCGAGATGTTGATTTCGGCGTAAAGTTGGTGGGAGGGAAGAGCTAAACTGTTTGTCTAACAGTTTTTGTTTTCCCAGGTTTTCATGTATCACAGTGGTTCTCAACCAGGGTCCATATAAACCTGGGCATCCATTTAACATTACTGGGGCTACACACAAAAATAGCTATTTGGAAGCCCATGCTAATATTTTGGAGGTCCATAGAGAAATTTTACTTAGGAACGGTTGTTACAACTGAGAATTGAAATTTTTATAGTAATCTACACCATACTAACATTCTAAAAATAGAAAAAAACAAAACAAAAACAAAACAAAACAAAACAAAAAACAACTCTAACACTAGCAGAAAACGAAATCACGCGAAGTAAGTTAGCGTCCCTTTTACAGATATTTTAATTGTAAAAGTTTAATAAAAACTCTGAAGGATATATAAAGGAATGATTATATATATATATATATATATATATATATATATATATATGAGAGAGATCAATGAAAATTATATACAGATTATAATTTATTATATAAATTAATTTAATAATAATATTAATTTTAAATATTGACATATTACTATAAATCAATTAATATAGTAATACACTTGATATTGTGAAAGTGGGGGTGATCTTCGACTATGATTGACATGGATGGAGCCAAATGAAAATAAACTTGCAGAACATTGAATAAACCTCTACTTTTTAAAAATATATTAATTACTCATATATATTAGAATGTTTTATTATGAATTAGTTTAACTAGTGTACATAAATTTTTTCATAAAATTTATTTGTTAAATACAAGTTTTTCATTAAATTTGTTTTACTTCAAAATAAATCAGATAAATTTATTATTTCTATAATAAAATTCCTAAATTTATTTATTAGTAAAAAAAATAAAATAAGCTTCTTTTTTATCGAATGGTTATGGGTGTCCACAAAAAAAAAAAAAAAAGGAATAAAATTGGTTCATTGGTAGAAAAAAAGGTTGTATACCGACGTTAACAAGAATGAAAATGCGGCGTTCCATCGTATATTTACATGTGGAGGGAACTGAAAAGCATCATTTACGCCAAAACAATTCATTTTAAAACTCTTATATGAGGTAAGCAGGATAGCCTTTAAAGACGGTATGCCGTGTACTGTTAATATACAACTTGCTTTGGGACTTCCGCACCTGTTGGCGGCTTCCTTCTGTCTTTTCTACAGATAGTAACTACTCTGAAGAGTGTTTTGTTTTTGTTTTCGTCTGGTCTTCTGAATATATGAATTTAAGTGTGCTACTAGATTGACATCTAGTTCCCACCCGTTTACTGTTGAAATAGCTAAATTCAACCGACACTTCTATTCCAACAGTTTCTTTTCCGGCACTACCCGCTAGGAATTTCGAACCGAACCCTTTATTACAATCACTGGGGTATATCATTCTCATTCCTCGCGTCGTAGTAATGTCACGATTGGAATTCATAAGTTATCTCCCACTAAACCTGCAAGTTACTTGTTCACCACTGCTGTAGCCTGGCATTGAACTCACAATTCTTTGGGTTAAGGCACAGGAACTAACCAACGCCTATATCCACTGGACCATGAACAACTGAATTTTGGGTACTTGTAAATCTAATGTCCAGTATCCTTTTTTTTAGGAGAGCTTATACTCCAGTGATTGTAATAAAGGGTTCGGTTCGAAATTCTTAGCACCTGAAGAAGGCCAGAGCGTAAAACGGTCGAAACGTCGTACAAATGGCAACAAAGATGAGGACAATAGTCTGAATAATGTACTGTTAATACTATCTCAGTAATATAGAGAAGTCTGAAAGATGTTGCTATTTTATTTTAATAGCATCTTCTATATTCGGTGTTCATTCAGAACGCTTTCGATCGTGGCTCTCCCAAACTTCCTTTGTCGCTATTAATATCTTTTGTCATTTTACCATCTTTCCCAAATCCAAATCCGCTATCCACTTGCTAAAGATCTCCGAGCAAGTTTTGCCCTGAATTTTTCTGGCCCTCTTACGCTGATTTACTGTGAGTATCAAATTTTCCAAGCCCTATTTCTTCATTATGTCCTCGAGAAATTCTACCTGTCTCTTCTTGATGTAAAGTAAAAGTGTCCATTTTTGTTGCCATTGTTTAATAATTTTTTCGTTGCTAACATGTTCGGCCCATGTTAATGTAATAATCAATCTGTGAGGAGATTATTCAGCATTCACTGCCACATAGGAGGACTGATATTGCATAGCAATTCAGTATTAGTTTTTTTTTTTTTTTTTGTAATGATATTTTTTCTGTTTCTCTTTCCAGCTTTTGGAAGCCTTCTTCAAGCAAATTGTAACGGGTGATGAGAAATGGACTATTTCCAACAATGTTCAGCGAAAAAGATCCTCTGGTTAGCGACTTGAGCTAACTTTAGTAACCCTAAATGCATTTTCATTGCATTTATACAGTAAATCACTGATAGAAATGAAATCCAAAATCTTCTTTTCACTCAGATCATGTAGTACCCAAACATTGTAGCGATTTGGTTACTCAAGCTCAACTAAGTGCTTATGGATGGTGGATTTTGATGTATTTAGTGTTTCTTCCAATTCCCGCGTTTTTTTTTTTTTTCAATATATCTTTTAAATTGGTCGTTATCTGTAGTGGGGGTTTGGACCTGAGCGTTCTTTCTCAATAAACATATAATCACCAACTCTAAACTTAATAGGCCAGTTCCGTACAGTTCCGTCAGCTAAAGCACCTTCACCGTACATAGCACCTATTTTTTTTTGTTTTTGCTTTTACGGTAATAAAAAAAGCATGAAGTGTCTAAAAATGGACCTTATAATCTCCCATTTTCATAGGGATGCAATATTGACACAAATTTAGTAATTTTAAACTTTTTTTTTTTTAATCATATCACCCCGAGCAAGGCGGTAACGCCACTGACGTGCAGGAGGCTAAGAGTGAAAAGATTTGAAAAGAGAAAGCCGGAAACCACATCCTAAACAGGAAACAAGGGATGAGCCTCTTCACCCGTTCAGTAGACGTGGGTGGAGTGTAAACCGGGCGCTCCAGAGATAGTTTGACATATACTCTAATCGGAATTGTAAGTATATTATATCTGTCGATAAATTTTACGTATTCTAATGCGTTTGAATATGAACCACTAAAAATCGGCATAAGCTTTCCGGACAACCCTGCCGAGATACGCAAGTCCATTTTTATTGTTTTAATGAAGCCAGTGCTGTGATTGTAATGCGGCTCATATTATATAGGACAGACAATGATACGGCCCTCTACGAACAAAGTTTTCTCACCCCTACCATAAACATTTCCTTTTACAGATTTTATTGCAACAACAGTCCGAGACAAATACGGTAAATCTTCATGAATTGTGTTTATACGAAATTTATCTCATTCTCGCTTAAAGCAGTTAAGTCTCCTCGTATCTAATACTAATTTGTTCCAGTTTGTTTGTTTCTTGCTACTACTGTCTCATACTCTTCCCTCGTTTAAGTCTCTTTCCTTCTCAGAAAACATTGGAGACTGCAAGGAAATTATGCGTATACGGAAGTAACTCAGCAACGGGTTTTTTGTTAGGGACACTGTTATTAACAAGAGACTTCAGAAGAATAATTTTTGCCCAAATCTTCTCTTTAGCTAACATTTTTTTTATTTCTTACCTATTTCCATTTTCATTGTTTCCTTTTTCCTGCACTAAAAAACTGAATTGTTTTCATGTCTTTTCTTTTTTCTTCCTTTGATTAAAAGCCGCCGATTATATGGCACTGTTCAGCGTTCTTAATGGGAAGAAAACGTTTATTCTGAACTTTGAGGTACCCACGTAAGCTGAGAACAAAGTGAACTGTATTATTTCCAATTTCATACCAAAGTCGTCACATATTATTAGCTTATTTTTAAGTTGTTCTAATTTTTTACAAAACTAATGAAAACATTCAAGGTAATATTTGCACTATTAAGATATAGAATATTTGCATGTATAAAATTCTAAAAGACTGTACAATTTGGCAATAATTTTATGAATTTTACTCGACTTCCCAACTTTATTAACCTATTTACTGTTAGATTTGACTGATTTGCTTTTTTTATTTACTACTAATCAACCATTTTTAGGTTATTTAAAGCAGTTAAGTCTCCTCGTATCTAATACTAATTTGTTCCAGTTTGTTTGTTGCTACTACTGTCTCCTCCTCTTCCCTCGTTTAATTCTCTTTCCTTCTCAGAAAACATTGGAAGGAGACTGCAAGGAAATTATGCGTATACGGAAGCAACTCAGCAACGGATATTTTTGGATAAATTTAGTGTTTCTGCGAATTTCCGCGTTGTATAATGCGGGTTATTCTCAATCTATATCTTGACTAGCAGTATAGCCCGGCGTTGCTCGGGTGTAATGAAAGCTTTAAAACTAATCCATGTTCCTGGAGCTCAGACTCTTTGGACGTTGACACGAAAGACTAAAAAGCAATAATTGTTTCCAGTCAAAGCGAAACCGTAGACTGAAAGAAAAATGAATGGATGTAAGTCAAATTTTGATTTCCTCGTATCGATATCAAATAAGTTTTTTTTTCTCGTAAACTGAATTTTGAAGGCTAAATAAGTCCTCTGAGTAAATGGTATCATGGCTGAGACTAAGAACTACAATTATACCTACTTAGAGCCAAACCCGAAGCAAAAACTAAAATGGCTGAAAAAAAAAAAAAAAAAAAAAAAAAAAGACATACAGGCAGATAAACAGACACACGCACAAACATCTTGCCTTTTATATATATATTAGCAGTATAACCCGGCGATGCTCGGGTGTAATGAAAGCTTTAAAACTAATCCATGGTCCTGGAGCTCAGATTCTTTGGACATTGACACGAAAGACTAAATGTTTCCAGTTAAAGCGAAACCGTAGACTGAAAGAAAAATGAATGGATGTAAGTCACATTTTGATTTCCTGGTATCGATTTATATATATATATTATCAATTTTCTGAACTATTGTAAAAACTGCAGCCTTGAAAGTTCTGAATATCTTTTATGTCTTTGTCTATGAGTGTATCAAATTTGATTAAAATCGGACCACTCGTTCTATAACCTAATTTTTTCGATTATCGATATTTATCGGGGTACCTCGACACAAAACCTAGCTAAGAACATTCGCTGACGCTTATAGTACAACTGTGTAAATTTAAGAAAATCGGTTCAGCCGTTTCGGAGTCTACAGGTAACGGTAACGGACACACACACACACAATTCCATTTATAAATAAGTTTAGATTTGGTCGTCAGTGGGGATGTCTGTCAATAAGGCTATAATCACCAACTCTAAACTTAGCGAACCACTTCCGTACAGTTCTCTCAGCTAAAGCATCTTTATTGTGCACAGCACATTTTTTGTTGCTTGTGAGGCATTTACCTTCACAGAAATAAAGAAGCATCAAGTGTCTGAAATTCACCTTATAATCTCCTATTTTCATAGAGATGTAAAATTGACACGAATTTAGTAATTTTAAATTTTCTTTCTAGGTTTACGGCCATATGTTGACTACACCGGTTCTCGCTCGATCGCCGAAGTTAAGCAACGTTGAGCCTGGTTAGTACTTAGATGGGTGACCGCTTGGGAATATCAGGTGCTGTAAGCGTTTAGTGACGGATGTGCGTTGTGGTGCAGTGGATATCGGCTCGGAAAGAGAAACCGGTGAGCCGAGTTCGAATTCCAGTTGAATACCCTGCATTCATTTAAGCACTGGTACCCTTGGGAAAGGTATTAATCCGTCCCTTCCCTCCAGTTATGGGTTAAATAACAGGGTAGGACTTGGGAACCCTGCCCTTAAAAACAAGTCCCAATGAATCTTGATACGCGAAAAGAAAAAGGTATTACTAGACACAAAACTTATATAAAAACAACAATAAATTGTTGAAAGAAAAAGATATTACCAGCAATAAATAAATAAAATATAGTTGGCCATAAATAACCCGCCGAGGTTGATATGCCATAAAACAAAAACAGCAACAACTTTCTTTCTCCTGAGAGAGTTTGACATGTACTCTAATCATAATTGTAAGTATATTATATCCATCGATAAATTTGACGCATTCTAACGTGTTTGAACATCAGTCAGTTAAGTGCCATACGTGATACACGCTTGGGTGATTATATCTCAAAAGAGACATGACTGACTGGGCAGAAGATTATCCCGCAGTAGGTTGCCATTACTTTCTTCGTTAGACTGGTTGCCGACCAAGGCTATAGAACCAAATCTGCCCTATTATTTAACCCATAACTAGAGGGAAGAGACGGATTAATACCTTTCCCAAGAGTATTTGCGCGTAAGTGAATGCAAGGAATTCGAAAGACTAAAAATCGGTATGAACTTTCCGGATAAGCCAATACATTAAATTCGATCTTGTATCGCACTTCTCGCCTGGAGAGATGGATAACAACATCTCAGTGTGTTTCTTTAGTCATATTTGCCTCTGGCAAATTTTCTTTCTTTTTTTTTTTTGTTGTTGATTACATCATCCTTTTTAATACAAATTTGTTTTTTTTTTCCTCCGTCTATTTTCTGTACGTCTGTGTCTCGACATTCTAAAATGTTTTCATGTCTGTTTCTTTAATTTCTCACAAGCTAGGCTATCCTTCTTCCCCACCATGAGACGGACCAAGAACAGATTTTATTTTGAATTTAGGTAACCGCATTTATTCTGCACTTGTTTTTCGGAACGACAAATCGGGGAGCCGAGTTCGAATTCCAGTTGAATTCGTTTCATTCACTTGCGCACAAATACCCTTGGGAAAGGTATTAATCCGTCCCTTCCCTCTAGTTATGGCTTAAATAATAGGACAGATTGGGTTCTATAGCCTTAGTCGGCAACAAGTCTACCACAGAAAGAAATGGCCACCTACTGCGGGATAATCTTCTGCCCAGTCAGTCAGTAAGCAACGTTGAGCCTGGTCAGTACTTGCGTGGGTGACCACTTGGGAATACCAGGTGCTGTTAGCGTTCACGGATGTGCGTTGTGGTGCGGTGGATGTCGGCTTGGAGGGGGAAATCGGTGAGCCGAGTTCCAATTTCAGTCGAGCACACTGCACTCACTTGCGCACTAGTACCCTTGGGAAAGGTATTAATCCGTCCGTTCCCTCCAGTTATGGGTTAAATAACAGGGTAGGACTTGGGACCCTGCCCTTAAACAAATCCCAATGAGACTTGCTCCGTCAGGGAGGAAGCCCGCTCAACCCGACAGGGTGAATGCGGCATACATACATACATACTGCGGGATAATCTTCTGCCCAGTCAGTCTCTTTCGAGATATGATCGCCCAAAGCGTGTATCACGTATGGCACTTAACTGACTGACTTCTTAGGCTGTTGTAAAAAAAAAAACAAGGGTTATCGACCTGATTACTAAATCGTAACTTAAAACTGTTTCAGGTACCGACACAATTCTTTAACGTAAGAAACTTGCGGCCTCGGGTTAACGCGTTGGTCAAAACATATCGGGTCACCTGACAGTTGTGAGTTCCAATCCCTGATTCTGTTAGTGTTGAAATGCTGGTAAGTAATAACTGATAAAATATTCTTTACGCGTAGAAAGCAGAATAAAAACAATTTACCACGGTTCATAGAACGAATGGTTTTATTTAAAATTACAACAAGATGCACGAAGAAACATGCCTGAAGAAGGACGGTGGTTACAACGGCCGAAATGTCGGGAATATTACAATCAAGGCGAGCATACTTGTCTGTATAGCAAATCATAAAATATTGGGGATAAATTAATTATTAATTTTAGAACAAGATTTTTGACTGATACATTTATCGAACTGAAGCACGGGAATGAGGCAAAATGAAAATAAGATTAAGTCGAACTCGGATATGTTGTCAGTCAAGCTGGCATGAGCGTTGCTATACGAGGTAGCAAGTTTCCATGGTAAAGAACGGTTGTTTCAGACTAACAATTTTTTCTTTGCTTGAAATTGAAAGCCGAAGAATACATTGTTCGGAAACTTTGGGAGAAAAAAGTGGGGAGGAGAATAAAAGAGAAAGGAAAAAGACGAAAAAATAATCCTCTTTATTATAAAAAAGACCGTTGTGTATTTATTTGCATATATATGTATATATATATATATATATATATATACGAAAAAATCTAAAGTGAGCCACAACCTACCGCGGTTTCACACTACGGATCGTCAGGGAATGAGGCAATATTTATTTTTGTATTAAAATACAAAAAATGTGGCACAAGGCCGAATACGGGGATGGGTAAGGCTGGTCTTCATCTAATCTTAACGTTAAACTTAGCTAGTCACAATCACTGACCCAAGCATGCCGCAGTAATGCTTTCACCAAAACAACGCTTTCTTACTTACCTTTCTTTCCACGTCCACCATAATACCACAGTGTCTCCATGAAGTCCTAACTAAAAAAAAACCAATATGTACATTGATTGTCTGTGGGTGAGGAGGGAATAATATAAAAAAACCTAATGCATATTTACAAGCAAAAAAAAAAAAAAAAAAAAAAAACTATATACAAGAAACTAAACAAAACTGTATTAGTAACAACCCCCCCCCCCACATATTCTAATATGTGATAGAAATATCAGTTAACTGGACGAAATCGATGCAGGACTATAAATAATCTAAATCATTTATTCCTCCAAGCCCGCACTCATGTATGCACACATCCAAACACAAAAACAAATACGAAACTCACACCCGAAATACGAAAAGCGTCCACCAGAGAACTGACATATCTGGTCACCTAAAAAAGGGCAAGAGAGGGGGGGTAAACTAAAAGAAAAAATGGGGACAGAAATAAAAGGGGCCGATGAGCAACCAAATCCTAGCTAAGAATAAACTATAAAAGACAACTTAAGACAAAAATAAAGCCTAAACTAGCCTACATAAGGACAGGGGTGCTAAAGTTCAATATGGAGAGAACAAAATCCTCATGCCTAACCGGCATCGATAAGCCACTCTAGGTCAGCTCCTCTCACTCGGCACAATCGCGCAAGATGTACCCACCTTTTGCCAAAACTGATGGAGGGAGCCGCCGCCTTTCCGTCCTAATCTTGACTTTAAGCTGATGCTTAAAGAACAAGATTAGTTGGGAAGAGGAACTTCTCGTCCCCATAGAGCTCCTTCTGACGCGTCCTCCATATCACGACTCTCATAACTCCTAGCAAGCAAAAGAGCACATAGTGCTCAGCCTTCGTCAGTGGCGGCAACACATTGCTACAGACAGAACTGGCCTCGAGGACAAAGAACTTTCCGCGCAGAATGCGAACCATGATGCCTTCAACCAACTTTCACAGCGGTACTACGACTCTGCACTGAAAGGCGTGGTCCAAGGAACTCCACCTCCCCAGTACATCGCACGCAGTTTGGAGACTTCTCCAACCCCGCTGAACAAAGCCTCTTGCCGACCCAGAGGGCCCTACGTATCACCAGCCAGGTGAGTGATGCCTCACCATTAGTGAGACATTTCAACCCGGGCGCCCAGGGCCATAATGAGCGAACCTCCTGCTTCATAAGACCGAGCTCGCCAATCAAATCATCCTGAACGGCTTCCCGAACTAAAATTTTATATAATGCCTTACTCGACAACGCCTGGACGTCGGAGAGACCCTCCGTCGCTCGTTGGAGTCGTTTCAGAGCTATCCGACATTCACGATAGAAGGCGCACTCGCCATGTGGTAAACGGCTGGCCTCTTCTTCAGACGAGTGCACACTTCTCAGGGATGGAAAGTTCTTATGGGCGTCTTCCTTTCAGAAGTCGCCCTCCCCATCCGTTTGGCGACACATTTGATCTAGGAACGCGATGCGAAGCGTGTGTTGACGAATCTCAACGCTAGGCATACCTAGACCACCCTCAGAAAGGTGCAGGTAACAGATCTCGCGAGACACCTTAGGGGACCTGTTCTCCCACAAAAAGGAGAACAACATCCTCACTAAATCCATTAGCATAGCACACGGGAGAGGCAGCACAGAAAGATGGTAAAGGAGAATGGGGTAGATGTGCGAGGCACATCCTTCCGCCCTCCCCTTTAAGGAAAGATTCCTCCGGGACCACAATGAAATTGCGGCCTCGGCCTTCTCCTGCACCGCCGACCAATTCATCTCCAACTGGAGATCAGGACCTAAGAAGATGCCGAGTATCTTAATCGGCCCGTCCGTCCAGAGGAAAGGTCCGGGAAGAGAAACTCCCTTCCACGCACCCAACCGCAAGCCAACAGACTTATCACGGTTGATCTTGGCCCCTGTCACCGTTTCGTACCCTCTGATTTCTTTGCCGACTTCGTCAATCTCGGCCTTACTCGACATCAGAACCGAAACGTCGTCATCATAGGCGGAGTACCCGGCCGAGGTGGTAGCACCAGGTAGTGAAATTCCCCGCAGGACCGGATTCGTCTTCAACTTACGAAGGAACGGTTCCAACGCAAGCACGTAAAGCAAAGGCGATAAAGGACAACCCTGACGAATGGAGCGAGACAAAACGAAAAGCTTCGATCTTACCCCATTCACTTCCATCAGCGCACCGGGAGTTGCATACAAGAGGTGAATCCAGGAGCGAAAGTACGGCCCGAAACCAGCGGCTGAAAGGACAGACTCCAGAAATCGAATGCCTTGAACTGATCTAAATTGATCAGCGCGGCTTCACTGTCGACTTGCTCGATGATCAAGTGTATCATATGAAGGTTGTCCTGGATAGTCCTGCCCTTCACAGCACAAGTCTGTTCCGAGCCAATCAGACTAGGCAGGACAAGCTGCAAACGGCGGGCTAGGATCATGGCCCAAATCTTTAACTCTGTATTTAACATAGTTAAGGGCCAAAAATTACCTATGCCATCCCTTCCGTTCTTATCCTTGCGTAGTAACTTGATAACACCCCTGGTGAAGCGTTGAGGTATAGACCCCTGTTTTATCCAGTTGTTAAAAATCAGTTCCAGCAGAGGGACAAGCACGTGCGACTGCCTCAAGTACAGTTCGTAGGGAAGGCCATCTAAATCCCGGAGACTTATCCCGGCCAACTAGCTTCAGCGCTTCCCAGATTTCATCCTCTGTTATGGGCCCCTCGCACCCAACCGCTTCAGCCGCCTCAAGGCGGAGAAAGACAGCCAAATAGGTGGCGAACTGAGCAGAGCTCAGACCGGGCTCCCTGGTGAAAAGTTCCTGGAAGTAGTCCCGAAAAGCCTCACATATACCCGCGTTTGTAGTCACGGTCCGATTATCCGGCAATGTGACGCTCGCGATATGTCGTTGAGAAGCTTTCCCGACTTCCTCCGACCGCAGTTCAGCGGCCATATTTGTCGCCTCGCAAGACATTCTTTTTAACCTAGCCCTAACTACCAGAGGGGCCAGCTCGGCCTTAGCTACGGCTATTTCCCCACTATCTCCCGAGTTGATGGTCCTTTCTAATCTAGTTTCTTGTGCCGTCTGCGCTGCTAATCTATCTCGGTTGAGTCGCTTACTATATTCAGCGGCAAACGACCTAATGGTTGACTTAAGGTGTCCCCACCACTTATTCCCAACCACGGCCCCCGTCAGTTCCCGCTTTATGATTAGTAGTAGCTGGTCCTGAAAATCCTTCTCATCGAACAACGATGTGTTAAATTTCCAGTTGCCAGCCATTCTTATCCTAGCCTTATCTAAGTTTAGACGAACCCGGACAAGCTTATGGTCCGAATAAACTATACTATGAAAACTTGGACAGCCTAAGAGCCCTAAGTCGACTCTCCTAACTAGTACTCGGTCGATGTATCTTGTACGCAACACCGAAGCCGAGCTGCCCCTATTAGTCCAAGTACATGCTAATTCCCGGGGAAGCTCATTCCGGTACTTATCGACAAGATCAAGCCTGTCGATAAAGTCCCGAAATGGTTTTACATCCGGGTTGTTAGTACCTGATCTAGTACCCGTACGATCTATATCGGGATCGAGGACGGCATTCCAGTCACCCGCTAAAACTACCCGTCGAGATGTCGTTAGAAAGGGATTGATCCACCGAAAAAAGTCGGTCCGCTCCCTACTGGCGTTGAGCGCATAAACCCCAATGAGACGGAAATCCTGCTCGTTTATGGTAACATCCAAAACACAAAGCCTGCCTTCAGTATCCGCGAAGACAAGTGTACAGTCAGCATTCAAAGAACGTTTAACTAGCCAAGAAACTCCCCTAGAGTGGCCATCATAACATGCTGAGAAGAGGTGAAACCCCTTCGACAGAATATCATCATGGTCACCAGAATGGAAACGAGTCTCTTGCAAAACACATATCCACCCCCAGGCGCTGGAGGTCGCGAACGAGTTTCGCCCTGCGAGACTCCGAGCTCAGCCCCAGGGCATTCAAACTGGCTAAAAAGAGATCCATTGTTAACAACTCTAGGGTTGGACACCTTCTTTAAACATGACCGGGGAAAGGATACCGACGGCTCCACCCATGGATCCTCCACCCATTTCAGTGTCAATACGGCCCTTTTGGGCGAGGCCGCCGATATTCCAGGGGAATGTTAGCTTTAATGCTCTATAAAGGGAGGGGTGAACGAAAACTGGGAGCCTCCCCGAGCAAAATTGCCTCAAATTTTTAGTTTGTTCATTATCTGTGATGACAAATGGAGGATCCATGTCCTTGTAAGCTTTTATTGCCTCATCCACCATTGCCCAGGCCTGTCGTGAACCCGGACCAGTCCGGATTACCGACAGGATTCTCTGGGTAAAGGGGAAGTTTCGAGGATTGTCTATTGCTTTGTCGCCAAGCTTCTGAAAGGATAGCAGGTATTTTAACGCCTGTATCTGATTTCCATATTGCTTGGCTCTTTCGGATTGGTTGGGATTTATTTTGCAGACGTTTTCTCCAGTGTTGTACGGCAGCTGTTGTCTTTTTTTCTTTTCTCTCCATACTAGGGCTCCTCTGCCTTTTTTTTTGGTTTGAAACCCTAGCAGGAGATGGTGCCGGGGATGAAACAGGGGATATATCGGAGTATAGGGCAGGAGAGGGCTGTGATAATGATGGAATGGGGACCTCAGTTAAGGAGGACACATTTTGGTGTGTAGGTGTTTATGATCGTGTGCGTTCTCTTTTTGATTTTTTCTGTGCGGGAGATACAGGGGCTGAAGCTGATGGACGAGGAGACGTGACAATGTTCTTTTTTGTTGGCGCGTATTTTTTTTAGAGGAGTTAATTTGGTCGGGGTTTGTGGCAATGATTTAGTTATAGGGGGAGGGGCTCTGATTTTGGATGAAGACGGAGTCGAGTTTGCTGGTTTCTTGGTTGATTTTAGTTTCTAGTTCAATTCCTTGATGTTTAGGGAGTTTTCATTACCTGGGCCGTACTTTGATAACATTTCATGTGTTTTGCTGGCGTAGCTAGCCGGGGCCTCACCCTTGGGGCCGTTAGTGCCCTTGTCCTTGGAGGCCATCTGGGACTGAGACTCCGCTGCTCGGGGCTTCCCTTTCACTCTACCCACGACTTGCCATTCCTGTGCATCATCCACCTTCTTTTGCACAGGCAATGTGGGCTCTTTAAGAGACCCAACCGGGGCTTTTACACCACCGGTGCCAGCCGCAGGTAGGCCCATTACAGGCGTTACGGAAGGAGAGGATTCAGCTTGAGGGGGATTAGCTTTTGGCGGGACTCCAGAGGCCTTCTTCTCTGGGCAGGAAGAGGCGAGGTGACCAATCACGCCACACTTCCAACACGTTGGTTTTTTCCCCATCACAATGACGGGGAAAGTTTTCCCGCCAATTTCCAAGCAGTTGGGAATGAAGGTGAAGGCCTCACGATCTATCATCAATTCAAACCTCCACTCCCCCACCTCATATTCTGGAGTCACACTTACTATAGGGCCATACTGCATCAGATATGCCCCTAAGTGCTCACCGAGAATATAGTGAGGAATCTCATGAACCGTTACCTGGGTCCTTCGCCGTCCTAGGTATTCTGTGCGGAAAATGAAATCCTTAGTGATGAGATCACGGGAAGTCATCTCCACACAGTCCTCGGGCGTGGGCAACAGAACGTCCCACATGAAATAGCCACTATTAACAATCTGTTGAGGCTTAACCCCCAAGGAAATCAGTGATTTCATCACTGTCTTTTGTGCTACGACAAATTTTGCGCGTGAGCTTGTCAAGCACAAAGACTGACACTGTTCTTTTAGCAATGCGCTCTTTCGCCTCAAGGTCTAAGAGCCCGCCATCAGTGATCAGATGTACGAACTGCTTAGCTCTCTCAACGAATTCCGCCACATTGACGATGCATTTGGGAGGGGAACTCCATATAGAAGGTGATTCCCCAGCCGCTACACCGGTTGTCTTAGTTGCTACTTGTTCTTTTTTGTTTTGATTTTTGTTCTTGTCATTACTCTTTTCTTACTGATTCTTGTAAGGACCCCCTTTAGAACTATTATCCTTATCCGGGGAAACTTTTTTATCGGTGGGGGGGGGGCTTCTTGGGGAAAATAATTTTTTAACGATGGTCCGACTCTGATCGGCCATCTTGGTAATTTTGTTTTATCCAAAAACACAAAAACGATATATAAAGCAACTTTCAAAAAGAAAATAAACTACAAAAATGCAACAACAAAACTGAAAATTAAAGCAAGAAACTAAAAAAAATTAACAACTGTCCGAAAAAGAAAATAACATGGCGGCCGAAGCCGACCAAATAAACAGTAAAAGAAAAAAGAAAATAAAAGACTGAAACGAAAAACGAAAATTAAAACAACCAAATATCAAATAATATAACCAAAAGAAAAAATTCCAACTCAAGTCAAGATGAAGTCCTTTTTTTTTTTTTTTAACTCAGGTAAGTCTGAAATATAGGTTCCAACCGAAAAACAACGCGGTCGTCAGGGGAAGAGACTGAAGCACTAAAGACAGATAACAAATAAATAGATTTTCACAAAGAGTAGGAAAAACCATACCAACGCAAAAATAGGGTGGTAAAAACTTTTAATAAAAACAAACTTTATTTGGAAAAAAAAAAAAATTAATAGTAACTAAGTAATGAATTTATTTTTTTGAAGTTTGCACTTATTTAGGATTCCAGTTTTAGCATCAAGTAAGTCCTGCGCGGGTTCGAATAAGGCTATTGCTAGTTTTTCCTCGCCGCATAAATTACAGAACTTACCACCTTTATTATAATCATTACATTTTTTTTTATTATTTCCCATTTTAAAATTGGGGTCTTTTTTAATTTTAGATTTTATATTCCAAATATAATCCGCTAACGTTGTATTATGTCAGTATTTTTCATTTTTAAATGAGCTTTTATGATTGTAATATCTTACTTTAAAAGAGTCATGAGTCGCACCAATGTACGTTTTTGGGTATTTGTCATGCTTGTCTTTGTAAACTTTAACACTGTAAACCACGTTGGATTGATTACAGTTTCCCTTAATAGGACATTCAGATTTTAGTCTACAGTTACATTTACCATTAGGATTCTTATTGGTAGTGGTTGTTTTCATTTTCCTTTTGTTACAGTTATTAATTATTTTGCCAATATTGGGAAGGCAAGAATAACTAAGTTTGATAGTATTTCTGTTGAATATATATATATATATATATATATATATATCCCTCCTGTCACGTTCATGGAGAGAGAGATAGATAGTAGCAAGGCAGCGTCGGCTCAGTTCATCTTCTTTACTACCAGTTATTAAACTTTACTGCCAGTTATTAAACCTCTTGTCGCAGAATTCGCTCTTTAACAATCTCTTATTAATAAATCGTAATAATAATGTTATCCAGTTGTAAATAATAAGCAGCATACACACATAAATATATATATATATATCTTCTCTAATATAATAAAGATTGTTGTGCATTTATTTGTGTTTATATATATATATATATATATATATATATATATATATATATATATATATATATTTGAGCAGCAATCTTTCTTTGAAATATATTTCGTTAAAAACGACCGACAAAGAAGATTTTATTAGGTTTTATTTAATTTTTTCTAATATTCGTACATAGTTTCTTTTTGCTGGAGATAAAGAATGTAAAAATGTTTCATAACTTTTTAAATTTCTAAGTGCTTTCAGCGACTTCACTGATCATTTTCAAGGACATTATTTTCCCAATTTTGATATTTTATCCATATATATATATATATATATATATATATATATATATATATATATATATATATATATATATATGTGTGTGGGATTTGGATTATTTTATTTTTAATGTCTTAATGTAAGATTCTTAATAGAAGATACATCAATGTATATGTTGCCGTCATTTTAGACGGCATATCGATAGAAATATTTTACTGTTAGTTTTATGACATGGGCCCACTCGTTAAATGAATAAAACCAGAATATTTAGGAAAAAAAAGAACAGTCTACATATGAACTAAACAAGTGCGAAAATA
Source organism: Ascarosepion bandense (assembly GCA_037127315.1). NCBI lineage: Eukaryota > Metazoa > Mollusca > Cephalopoda > Sepiida > Sepiidae > Ascarosepion > Ascarosepion bandense. The sequence goes on from JBBBDQ010001640.1 coordinate 1,050,600, forward strand.
CCGAAACAGGCGTAAGACAAGGATGTGTCTTCTTTCCGGATTTATTCAACCTATACAGGTTATAAAACCCAGTTATATATAAACAAACGTTAAAATTCTGCAATCAACTGATAAAACCGATACTATACCTAAGGTACTGTATGAATAGGTGAAAATTGATTTCCTTTTTATGATGACGAATGATTAAATTGAGAGCATGATAAACCGTAATTCGTTAAGCTCGTCAAAATAACATAGTGCTTGTTACAACAATAGCCTGGCAATGAAAACCAGAGTCTTGAACTACCTCAAACGACAGCGTTTAATCGAAGCTAATGCTTAATTCTAGTATAACTTTTATGACCTACTAACATTCGGCATCCGATCCACAGGTGGATCAGGACCCATAGTTTAGGAAAGAATGAAAACGAATTTAAGATGATGATGAATTTTGTTTAAAGTTACGATGGGTAGGAAGTTGAGGAGAGCCATAATCTGGAACAGACACGTCACATAAAAAGAAGAAGAATAACAAAAATTAATAAAGTTTTGCCATAGATATTTAATCCACTAAAAGAGCGTTAGAAATACGTCCTTTTAATTCAACACTGTCGTGAACGTAAGCCGGTGTTTTAACACACGCTACAAACATATGTCTGAGTGTATATGTGGGGTTGGTATATACATCTTTGGTATTCATACTTCCGTTATCGTCTGGCGAAAAAAAAAAAAAAAAGATAAACAGAAAAAATAAAAACGAAAAAAAAACAAAACAAAAAAATAAACAAGCCAGTTGGACGGATAATTTCCGGTTTCAGTCCACTGTCTTTTAATCGACTTTCCTCATCTACTTCGCTGTTTAATGATGACCCCAAAATATCAAGTTGTCGTGTAAATATTTTTTTCTTTTTTTTTTCTTTTTTTTTTTAGTCTCATTTCATCACCATTCCTTCATTTTTTGGCTCTAGCATTCCCTTCCGGTTCTAAGACTGCCAGAATCTCGCACGGCAGGTCCCCAGAAGCTTCACGCATCGGACACATTCGACACAAGTGCGGCACTCCTTTTTTAATAGACTATTTCCACTTCAGTTTCACGAAACGTTTGATTACATCTGAAGATCAAATACTATTTTACTGCCTTACGGCCCGAAAAGCAAATATCAATAACTTCGATGTTAGTACAGATGATATATCCGCCAGACACTACATCCTAAGTACAGTAGGATATATATGGTAGGTCAAATGGCACATCCTGATGTATGGGGTTTGTTTTAGACGTTCATATATTTCTGCGTAAAAAAATATCATATGCTCCATTTTTTTCAATCAGTCAGTTAAGTTTCATACGTGATACACGCTTGAGCAATCATGTCTCGAAAGAGACATGACTGAAAGGGCAGAAGTTTTTTTCCCGTATTGGGTTGTCATTACTTTGTCCGGTAGACTATAACAAAACGGAAAATACAGCTGAGGTTTTTAGGACATGTAATGATAAAAGACGGTTTGGAAAATCGGATACTCACAGGACAGATTGCAGCCAGAGGAAAAACAATATATTTAGTTAGCTTGAATAAATGGATAGCTGAAGAGGATTAATGAGAATCGAAGAATAAAATTTATTAAGAGATATACACGACAAGACGTTGTGGAGACCCATGATCACTTACGTCTTAAGGGGACATGTCACGTAAAGATGAAGAATTATCATTAAAGAATAATGGCTTTTCAAGTATACACGCTTGGTAGGGTGACTGGTTAATCCTTGTTAAGACACCTGATCAGGCACATTGGTGTTTCTTCAAACTCTAGTTTGTATTGCTGCTATACGGAGAGGTATTCGATTTTATATGTAAGTGCACTGTAGTGGTTAGCGTCGCTGAGTCGGCAAATCAGGTTTAAATCCCAACCTAGACTATTCTTTCGTAGCATTGTCCTTGAGAAAGGTACGAATCACTCTTTCCCCCCAAGTTACGGGTTAAATAGCAATATAGACTGAATGCAGAAATTCCAATCTATTTATGGTCTATTTCCCGATGTGGTTTGGAGAAACATCCACAGATTGGGGACTAGACACAGTTGAGATTTTAAGGCACAGGATAATTATGGGTGAGTGGAAAATAATAAGCATTTACTGAAGTATACACTGTACAAGGTGCGATGGATGAATTGTCGTCTAAATTATTCAAAAATGAAAATCTCATTGACATCTTATTTTAACAGATATATTTACCAAAATTACACATATCTTGAAATACTGAAGAGTAAATTTCTTCAATAAAATCGCAATTGGCTTGTAGCAGTGACTTACCTCGGCGACCTAAAGAGGTCAGAGTCGCGTGTATGTTTTGCAAGGGAGTGTGAAGAAGGCGAATCGACGAGCTTCGGACGGATGGTGAGTCGAACAGTACTTCGTGCTGCTAGAGGTGTTGGTGTCGTTTGTAGACATTTATTTTGACCGGGTCTTGGTGCTCATTGGCTCATTGGCTCATTGTGTGTATAAAACACGGCATGCTCATTTAAGGGTCTTTTTAGTCGTTCGTTCGTGTCGGTGAGCAGCGTATCGGAAATAAAGACGAGTAGTGAGAATTTGGTTTGCCTGGTGAACCTGTTTGGACTTAGTATTACAAGTAATACTTTCTTTTCTTGTGTGTGCTTCCAACCAATATTGTTTTTTTATTATTGTTTTTGCGACATGGCTTCAACCACAGACACCAAACGACTTCGAAATCTCCTGCATCTCTTCCCAGGATGGTTTCCGTTAATTTGGTAAATGCCGCCGTAATCCTTGCCTTCGGTTCATCTTTGGCAAGCAACCGCGTCTCACACACAATAATTAAGGGGATTCTATTCATAAGAGTCAGGTAGCCCCATGTAAGGAGCGATGTGGTTGCATAAATTGTCTGTAAGCCATGACAGGTTTCCCCTGCCTATGTGGCTTGATGCGGAGTTCTGTTGCTAGAAAAAATTAAATATTGGCCCAGGGCAGTACTGCTTCCTCAAGGTATTTGATTTAGGATTCCGTATTGTCAGAAACCCACACCAAACAAAAGTGAATTTTTTGGGCTGCCGTACCTTCGTAAACACCATTAGACTTTTTTTGCTTTATAATCGTGTCACCCCAAGCAAGGCATTTTACTGCCACTGTTGTGCAGGGGGTTACATAGGAGAAATGTTGAGGAGTGAGAGGTTGCAGGGGGTGTCAGAAGAGAGTAGGAGAGGGAAGGGATTGTTGATGTGAGTGGAGTGGACGAGGAGGAATGTTATGAGGAGAGGTTACAGGGGGTGTCAGGAAGAGAGTAGGAGAGGGAAGAGATTACTGATAAGAGTGGAGGGGTGGATGTAGAAAAGCATGAGAGAAAGACTGTAAGTTAGTAAGACAGGAGATGACTATTGACTTTACATTTAAATTCTTAGAGATTGTAACTGTCAGGGAAGCAAGTATGCGGAAGAGAATTCCACAGGCGGGAAGTGTGAGAAAAGGAGCTACTGGAGTAGAATTTGCGTTTACAATTTATTGGTTTCACAGTAAAAGGGCGGGACCTAGTTGCTAACTTATGAAACCCTTTACGAATTCTCTTCACTGTCCTCAGATTGACACCCAAACACTCTGAAATGTTTGTATTGGTGCTTCGGGCGCGAATGCCAAGCAGTAATGCCGTTTACAAATTTATATCGGAGAGAATTGAGTCATGGCGATCCTTTTGTCACAGACGGTGCCCAACAGACTCTTCTATATTATGCAGTCAACAAAATCAGAAACAACGAACATGCGCGAAAGTGAAAACATATACAATGGCGATAATTTACCTATCGCACCCTGTATATAGTCTATTTTTTTTTTTAATAATATCACCCCAAGCAAGGCAAAAACGCCACTGATGTGCAGGGGGCTACGTAAAAGTGAAAAGATTGGAAAAGAGAAAACCGGAAACCACATCCTAAACAGGGAACAAGGGATGAGCCTCTTCACCTGTTCAATAGGTGTGGGTGGAATGTGAACCGGGCGATAGTTTAGTCTATGTACTCCAATTGAAAAAAAAATAAAAAAAAGTAAAGAGTGAAAAGATTGGAAAAGAGAAAACCGGAAACCACATCCTAAGCAGGGAACAAGGGATAAGCCTCTTCACCTGTTCAATAGACGTCGGTGAAGTTTGAACCGGGCGATAGTTTAGTCTATGTACTCCAATTGAAAAAAAATAAATAAAGAGAGAAAAGAGTGAAAAGATTGGAAAAGAGAAAGCTGGAAACCACATCCTAAACAGGGAACAAGGGATGAGCCTCTTCACCTGTTCAATAGACGTGGGTGGAGTGTGAACTGGGCGATAGTTTAGTCTATGTACTCCAATAAATCAATAAGTTATCTTTATAATTTTAGTTAGGATAGGTTTTGCAACATGTGTCCTCGCGTTGTCATGTTGTAAATTCCCTTTGTCATGTTTCTGCCAGTATAGAGGCCGTTTTTCTTTAATGCTCGGCTCAAACGCATCAGTTGTAGTTTATATCGATCTCTCGTGATAGTTTCGGTCTGTATGAGCGGCTCATAATAAGCTACACACAGCTGATCCCACCAAATACAGAGCAGAAATTTCGAATAATGGATAATCGGCTTTGTCGCCCATGTTGATGCAAGGCCGGGCTTACCCCTGATCTTCTACGCTTAAGCTTATCGTAGTGTATCCACTTCTCATCGCCGGTCAGGATGCGGTGCAAAAATCCCTTCCTTGTCTGCCATTGAAGCAGCTGTTCACACGTAACAAGACGCCGTTCGACGTATCTCGGCTTCAACTCGTACGGCACCCAATATCCTTACTTTGGAATAATTCCTAAGAGTTTTAAACGTTTCAAAACTCATATGTGATCAACTCCTAATGAATCTGCAAGTGTAGCTTGTGTCTGACATGAGTTTTCATGAAGTAATGCCTCCAATTCTTCGTCGTCAAACCTTTTCGGTGTGCCAGAACGTTCCTTATCTTCAACATCAAAATCATTATTTTTGAAGCCTCTAAACCAATCTCTGTATGCTGTTTACGATAAAGTATAATCGCCGTAAATCTCAACAAGAATTCTGCGTACTTCAGCTGTAAATTTCTTTTGAATAAAGTAGTGCAGTAAAATTTCCCACAAATACATTTTCTTAAAAGAGACATGACTGACTGGGCAGAAGATTTTCTCGCCGTAGGTTGCCATTACTTTATGTTTCTGCGGCAGACTAGTTGCCAGCCAAAGCTATAGAACCCATCTGTCCTGTTATTTGACATAGGTAGAGGGGGAAGAGATGTATTATATTATTAAGTAGTAATTTGTGGGGGATCAGTTTATTACTTTCAAACAATATAAAACTGATCCCCACTTTATATCCAGTGGAAGCCTTAATCATATTTCTAAGCATTAAATTCAGTCAGTCAGTTAAGTACCATACGTGATACACGCTTGGGCAATCATGTCTTAAAAGAGACATGACTGACTGGACAGAAGAATATCCCACAGTAGGTTGCCATTACTTTATGTTTCTGCGGCAGACTAGTTGCCAGCCAAGGCTATAGAACCCAATCTGTCCTGTTATTTAACCCATAACTGGAGGGAAGAGACGGATTAATATCTTTCCCAAGGGTAATTGCGCGTGAGTGAATGCAACGAATTCAACTGGAATTCGAACTCGGCTCCCTGATTTCTCGTTCCTAGCCGATATCCACTGCCGCACAACGCACATGACACTAACACTTATTTTCTATATTAAAAAAATTATTTTTTTTATGTGGTTCTGGTGTACCATGATCTCATAAGCAATCCACCATATCACCCAACTCCCAGGAATCTTAAATAGAAAAAAAATCAGAAAACGACTCACTGGAGGGTTGGTTCGGCCTTGCAGACATATCACCACAATGTTCCGGTGGGTCGTGTGGGAGTCAACATGTTAATCTTCTTCTTCATGTGCCGTGTTCCTTCAGAACGTAGGCGATCCTGGACTTCCACTTGACTCTGTTTCTTGCGCTTTCACTGATTTTTCTCTTGGCTTCTCTTCCAAGCCCCGCCCCGTCAATCATTTGCTCAGACATAACAAGTACGTCTAGCGCTGGTTTCCCCTGTCCCTTCTTCCATTCATCCGAGCTGTGAGTATTAAGTTCTCCAGGCCCTCCTTCCTCATTACATGTCCCAGGAACCTCATCTGTCTCTTCCTGATATTTATTATCAGTTTTCTTTTCGTTTTCATCCTTTCTAAAACCTCATCGTTGCACACGTGTTTAGTCTATGTTATCTCCAGCATCCTTCTGTAAAATCACATTTCTGCTGCCTGAAGCCACTCCTTTATCTTTGATGAGATCGTCAAGTATTCATTTCCATACAGAAGGACAGATATCACGTAGCAATCCAGCACCCTTTTCTTTGTTTCTAATGAGATTTTCCTGTCTTTCTTGCTTATTCTTTGAAAAGCATCTTTCGCTATCCTAATGCGTTTTCCTGTTTCGATGTCGCACTAATTCACTGCCATATAGGATTACCGATATTGCAATACAGTACTTTTTTCTTTTCTTTTTGAGAGCAGTACAGTAATTCACAATAAAAAGAAAGGAAAAACCTTTTAGGCCGCATATGTTCAGTTAGGCATTTAGCATAGATTTTTTTCCTTTCCATTTAAAGCGGTTAACCTGCCTGAGTGCATAGATAACAAAGGGAAGAAATATGAAAAAAATTTTTTAAAATTTAAAACAGATAGTGGAGCGACAGTTGGCCTAACAGCCATATAAACTACGCCTTTGGTATCTGACATAATCGGCCATTTAAATTTATATCTAAACTGCAATTGTTGGCAAAAAAGCAGAGAGAAATGATTGTTTGTCTCAGTCTATGACTACACAGATGTTTCGTCAGAAGGCTTTAAGATTGAAAACTTGTTGAATTCTTGGAGATGCCTAACATGTTAATTAAAAATCGGCCTTTTGCCGGTTCTTTTCTCAACGACGCCATATTGCAAGTACATTTCTACTCTATCACTATTTCCATAGAAAATGTTCAAATGAGACCCATTCTTTAATTCCACAAGATCAGAGTTTTACGACTAGGAGAGTGAACGCTACTTCCACGATGTTAAAACACCTTCATTTCTCCCATATTCTATAGGTAAGAAGAACGTCCCACTCTTCAACTCCCCCCCAAACTATCATTTTATGAAAGAGACTCCATGCTTCTCGAGACACTACATCCGTGTTCAAATTAACTTGATTAACAATGTCTTCCTAGCAGGTATACATCGTCTCTTGGCGTTGTTTTTCTCTTCCGGTCCTATATTTTTGTTTCTTCGCCTTGATGAGATGACTGACAGTTGAAAGGCTGACACCAACAATATCCGAAATCACTCTGTAACGCTTGCCACTGTGTTCGTGCAGCGTCATAATGTTTGTACACTTCCTTGGAGTAACGCCCATCGCAGACAATGGCCGTAGAACAACTAATCGACAGTCAAAATAATCTGATGCAATCACAGATGACGCAGTATTTTTCAAGGCCAAAAAATTTTATCATACACTCCGAAAAAAGATTCTTATTACTGCACACCACTGCAAATGACCTAATATGAGGAATATAGAAATCGATTACACCCTGTCATGGCAATGGGTCTAAAACTGACCGTGAAAGAAAAGAAACTAAAGCAGTTGCTTCAATTAATTTGCACAAGGGTGTATAATTTTAATCCCTTCAAGGATCAGTCGTTATCGTCTCTCATAATCTTCTCTTTCTAGCACCTCTTTTATTTATGTTGTAATGAATATGCATACTCCTTGGTTCCCCCTCACAGTAATGTGATTGGCTTGTGTCAGCCATAAATACAGTCTAAGGCGACGACATATAGAGGTCCACAGGTCTTCGACTAGAGGTCTACGCCCATAGGCCTACCGCTAGAAGTCTACAGGTCTTCGACCATAGGTCTACGTCTATTTACTACACCCACGTCTCTGGATACTGCATACGACGAGTACCGTTTATTACGTTTACGTACTAGATTGTCCTACCCGGTTACACTTGCCTAAACCGCTTAGCTACCTCGAATCAGATATATATCCCTTTCCGGGATATATTAATTCCTATCACACATCTCATTCATCATTATCATTTTAATTTTAATCTTCTGCCTTGAGGGGATCTCGAGATATGTATTTGAGGAATTCTAGTTTTAAAATGGGGACTGCTTAAATTGACTAGTATTCTTATAAAACTTAGGAAACATTTCGTGGGGAAATAATTTTTGTAGAATCGCATTCAGTTGACCTTCTGCAAGCCATGACGTTTGTCAGAATCGAAAAATATTGAATTTTAATCGTTTTTGTAAGGAGTCCAATTAAATCCAGTTGACTGTCAAAACGGTCTCTGAATTGTTAGAGATATTTGTCTTTTTACTTCTATTTACAAATCTCACGAAAAATGATTATCAATGACGTAAGCAGTTTCAAATTTGACATTTGTAAATCGGAGAAAAGTACAGATAACTCTTTAAAAATTCAGAGATTACATTGACGCTATATTTATATTATGAACTAAACATTTAAACTGTTAAATGTATCCGCCTCTTCTACTCTAACATATTCTTTTTCGCATTTCTCGTTTGTGGAACTTCCTTCCGCTTGCTTGCTTCCTTGATAGCTACAATCTCCAAATGTTTAATTGCAAAGTCAGCTGCCATCTTCTATATCATTGATTCCCATCCTTCTCTTATCCTTTCTTCGACACCCCCTGTACTCAGTTTTAACTCTCACTGTAACATCCTGCACACCAGTGGTGGTGCAGTCTTGTTTGGCTGAAATGCTTATTAAAAAATGATTAGCTGAAATGATTATTAGAAAATGATTGACTGAAATGAGTATTAAAAAATGAGTGCCAGAAATGATTATAAAAATGATTGGCTGAAATGATTATTAAAAATGATTAGCTGAAATTATTATTAAAAATGATTGGCTGAAATGATTATTAAAAATGATTGGCTGAAATGATTATTAAAAGTGATTGGCTGAAATGAGTATTAAAAAATGAGTGCCAGAAATGATTATAAAAATGATTGGCTGAAATGATTATTAAAAATGATTAGCTGAAATGATTATTAAAAATGATTGGCTGAAATTATTATTAAAAATGATTAGCTGAAATTATTATTAAAAATGATTGGCTGAAATGATTATTAAAAATGATTGGCTGAAATGATTATTAAAAGTGATTGGCTGAAATGAGTATTAAAAAATGAGTGCCAGAAATGATTATAAAAATGATTGGCTGAAATGATTATTAAAAATGATTAGCTGAAATTATTATTAAAAATGATTGGCTGAAATGATTATTAAAAATGATTAGCTGAAATTATTATTAAAAATGATTGGCTGAAATGATTATTAAAAAATGATTAGCTGAAATGATCATTAAAAAAATGATTGGCTGAATAAGTATTAAAATGATTGACAGAAATGATTATTAAAAAATAATTGGTTGAACTGTTTATTAAACCCCCCTCGTAAATAAAAACAAAACACCACTTCTAAAATGATAAAAAAAACATGTCAGTATTTTCTGATTCTGACAAATACCGTGTCAAGTTTTAAGTCTTATCTACAAAAATTTGTGAAAAAAAATTGTTCCCTATTTTTTTACGGGCCACTCAATTTAAGTAGTGCCTGAAAATATTCACAGAGATCATATAAAGACAGTAAATGCTACTCCATGTCGATTGATGCTTCTACCAAGCCGATTAATGAAATCTTATACGCTTTGAAAATCTCGGTCGGCAACGCATGACAGTTCTACATTAATATAGTCAATTAGTAAATGCGGTCAGTATGAACTGCAAACCACTTAGTACTTAACAATGCCATTATTTCTATATACAGTTCAGCTATACAGAGGTCGACAAAATATTTGGAAAATAAGGTTGTTTTATGTGCGTTGTGGTGCATTGGATATTGAATTCATTGCTTTCACTTACGCGCAAATACCCTTGGGAAAGGTATTAATTGGTCTCTTCCTTCCAGTTATGGGTTAAATAACAGGACAGATTGGGTTCTATAGCCTTGGTCGGCAACCAGTCTACCGCAGAAAGCAATGGCAACCTACTGCAGGATAATCTTCTGCCCAGTCAGTCATGTCTCTTTCGAGACATGATCGCCCAAGCGTTTATCACGTATGGTACTTAACTGACTGACTGAACCCCCAAAACGAGCGATAATCTCAGTAATTAAAATGCATTAAAAAAGAAAAATTAAAAATATTACTTAAAACTGATATATTAGTTTGAAATTTCAACCAAATAGATTAAATTTAATATTTAAATTAGCAAAATATTTTGGTCTATTTCAAATCGAATTTAAATTGATTGGAATAATTTTTCCTGATTATCAGTAAATTGTATAAAATCGTTCATATTGACAAGTTTCTCAATACAGTATAATTCTCTTTATCAAGAAACTAGCAGTATAGCCCGGCGTTGCTCGAGTGTAATGAAAGCTTTAAAAGTAATCCATGGTCCTGGAGCTCAGACTCTTTGGACGTTGGCACGAAAGACTAAAAATCAATAGTTAAAGCGAAACCGTAGACTGAAAGAAAAATGATTGGGTGTAAGTCAAATTTTGATTTCCTGGTATCGATATCAGATAACTGAATTTTGAAGGCTAAATAAGTCCTCTGAGGAAATGGTATCATGGCTGAGACTAAGAACTACAATTATACCTACTTAGAACCAAACCCGAAGCAAAAACTAAAATAAAAGGGCTTTAATTACTCTAACTGGAACAAACATTTCTTACTTTTTGTTTAAAATATCACCAAAAAGCATTTTTTAACACAGAGGAGTGTACTTTTATGAAATGTTGATAGATAAACAGACATCCGGATATTTTAGAAAAATTAAGTAAAGACCAGATAATTAATATAAAATTACATGACAAATACAACATAAACGCTTTTTTATATATTTTTTCACTACCTATTAATTTTAAAAATAGAGGATATTTTATTGAATTTTAGGTTTTTTGGCTTTATATGCTTAGACTTTTTTTTAATGATTTTACTCCATGCAACGCGGGACCGCCACTATTTCGCAGGGTTGTGTAGCTACAGTGAGCGAAAAAACTGGGTATAATGGGTATTGAATAGAGAATAAAAGATGAATAAGATTCAAGAAGGTAGACGATGGCAATTGACGTTGAAGTTACATTTTTCGAGCTATCAGAAAAACAAGTAAACTGAAGGGAGTTAACACAGGCGGTAAGGGCAAGGAAGAAACAGTTGAATTAGAAGTGGGGGTGCCGTTTATCTATTTCAACGGTAAATGGGTGGGGCCTAGATTACAACCTAGTAGCACGCTTAAATTCACGGCACCAACAGAAAAGTTGCGACGAAAATATTCGTAGAAATGGCAGAAAGAAGCCACGTCACGTCGGTGAGAAAGTGACTGAAGTCGAGATGCCAGGTTAGGACCGATTATTTTGCAGATCCTTCTTTTTATTTTCTTGAGAACCTCGAGATGAATAGCAGGAGCACCCAACCAGATATGACAACAGTATTCAATGCACGGGCAAATGGTATATTTATAAACGTGAAAGATGGATTCTGACTAGCAAAACGTTCTGGCCCGACTCAGAGACCAAACCTTCTTAGCTGTAGATGCAGCTATAGATTTGATCTATTCGCTTCACTTCAGGTCGGTTAAAAAAGTGAGTTCAAGAAGACACGGTGTGTTTCTCTCAAGGAAACTTGCATCAGCCATGCTGATGGCTGACAGAAACGTTTATCTATGGTGGTTAAAGGAGAGAAGTTTTGTTTTGGAGGCATACAAATTTACAAGCCATTTCCTGCCCCAGTTAACCACTGATTGGTGGTCCGTTTCAATAGCAGCGGCCAGATATACTTTGTCAGCTTTGAAAAACCCGAGGCTGTAGGGAGATGGTTAATATTTATTTAATTGGCCTTGTGTCATACATAACCAAACTCCGTACAGCTTAAGGATTAATCGCTATTATCAGAATGTTGTCAGTAGGTTAGAGATAGTAATGTGTGGATTTGTGGAAGAATAAAAGTATACCTTTTGCTTGTTTAAATAGAAATTTATTGATAGAAAGAATAACATGAATTGGTAGAATTTAACGTTCAATTAGAAACAAGTAATGAGTTAAGGGTATCAAGAGTTCGTAGTAGTAACTTGCAAGAATGAGTTTATGTGTACGTAGGCAGGAACGTATGTATGTATGTATGTATCTATGTATGAGCGTTTGTTGGGTAGGAGTGTCTTTGAAGTTATCGCTCAGTGTGAATGGTGAAAGGCAGTTGAGAGGTGAACGATGAAGAAGGAGGAGGTGAGAGAGAAAGAGAGAGGCAATAATGATAACGATCGCTTGACGTTTGTCAAGGGTACGTGTTAATTGATCGTCATCTTAACTCTCTGACGCGACGGTCGTCTTGTTCGTCTTTTATTTCGTGTGGGAATTCTCTCCCGGGTGTGATTCTGGACTTTCCATTAGACGACAAACATTTCGTATCGAGGTGTGAAATTTCGTGTGTTTTGCGTGTACTAAACAAAGTCTGTAAATTCGAGGAAATTCCTTTTTTTTCTAACAAAATCAATGAGTCAGTGCTAAGCATTTGGATTTTTAAAAATCTAGAATTTGTTTTGTTCGCTACAAATCTTTTAAAGAAGTTGATTGAAGCTTATGAAATCCAGAAAATAATAAAAAATAATATATAAATGACTATATTAAATTAACTTTGTAAATAAAAACTCGATCCAATAAATCTGTAAAAGTCAGAGATTGATTTTACACTATATCAATGTTATGAACATGATTCATTTTCCTAGAATAATACAAAAATATTTGATTCTGGCATGTGTCGTAGTCTAAGGTAGGTCTAAAGAATGCATAAAAATTATAAAATTATATTCCCCCAAATTCATCCCTTCTTTTTGTGACGAGTTAACCAATCTATTTAAGTAGTGTGGCCCATCTTTAAGTTGACACCGCTAAGAAGCGGTGTTTACCTAAAGACGCTACTTAGTTTTATTGGCCATTGAGTGTCACGTGATAGGCCAAGCGCGGTGAATACTAACTGGATAAGAAGATGAAAAAGAAAAGTTAACTCAATCGTGCCATTCTTCAAACTCTGTTCTAGATTCTCTTGCACAAGGTAACAAAATAAATGAAGTGTATTCCTTATTGGATGCTCCGTGAACTTCGTCTGGGTAACAATGCAATAATGGACACGAGAAGAATTTGCAGGATCTATCCAAATGCAATAGATGTCTGCAGATGCCAACGTTAGTTCATCAAAATTATTATTTAAATTTCTAGAAATTTAAAAAACGTTAATTGAAAATGTGATTTAAAAACGGACGACTGCATTAAATAACAATCGCGATTATGTAAGTGAATAAACATCACTTCTTTTCAAATAAAATATCTTTCTTTTTTTCTACAGTAAAACAGGTGATGGAGGTTAATAATATCACGTCTTGGTCGCCTGTTCATGGAGGATTAATAATAATATCATTGTCATGACATTCATAAGCCACCAGATCATCGATATGGAAGAAAATGTAAGATTCACCCATTATTTGCGTTATTATATTCATGGTATAATAACACCTTACTGCACGGACCGAACGGAATATTTGAAAGAAAAGGAAAGACAAATCTTTTTGTTCTCAGAGAGAGTTTTATGCTGTAAAGCTATGCACAAAATGATATACACATATTTACACAACTCTTGCGCAGAGAAACTATCAGTCAGTTAAGTGCCATACGTGATACACGCTTTGGGCTATCATGTCTCGAAATAGACATGACTGACTGGGCAGAAGATTATCCCGCAGTAGGTTGCCATTGCTTTCTGCGGTAGACTGGTTGCCAGCCAAGGCTATAGAACCCAGTCTGTCCTATTATTTAACTGGAAGGAGGAGACGGAGTAATACCTTTCCCAAGGGTATTTGTGCGTAAGTGAATGCAAGGAGTTAAACTGGAATTCTAACTTGCTCCCCAATTTGTCGTTCCGAGTCGATATCCACTGCACCAAAACGCGCATCCAAAACTATAACATGTCTAAATAACAAGAAGTGTGTGGAAAAAACACAAAGACAGGGTCTTACTTGTAATAATTCCCAACGGGATTTAGAGCTGCGGGAGATTTTTCTTTATTTCGGTAGGAGCCAGACTTAGGATTCCAGATTCGAGCGGACCGGATTTGTCTTCTATCTCACTAGCGAGGATATATTACTCTCAAACAGGAAACGTAGAGTCATAGTATTTTCCAACATGAGGATTATCAGGTGGTGCAGGATGTGCGTTGTGGTGCACTTGATATCGGCTCGGAACGACAAATCGGGGAGCAGAGTTCGAATTCCAGCTGAATTCATTGCCTTCACTTACGCGCAAATACCCTTGGGAAAGGTATTAATTCATCTATTCCGTTCAGTTATAGGCTAAATAATAGGATAGACTGGGTTCTATAGCCTTGGCTGGCAACCAGTCTACCACAGAAAGCAATGGCAACCTACTACGGGATAATCTTCTGCCCAGTCAGTCATGTCTCTTTCGAGACATGATCGCCCAAGCGTGTATCACGTATGGCACTTAACTGACTGATAGTTTCTATATCTGGTAAAGATATATTTCCCAAAGGAAAACAGCACCAGGGGCTTGTAAGATGCACTACGTGGCTACTGGTTGCCTGTCTTGACTCGAGATAATAACTGACAGATTGGTCACTTTCGTTACTTTATGACGTGACATCACTAAGCATCCGTCATGTGGCCCATGTAACTTCATTTCAACCAAAGGGCAATAATCGCCTTTATTTTCCCACATTAGGCGGATGGTTCACGTCAGTGGCCAAAGCAAAGTGTTCTTTCCATAGAGCGAAATGATTTTCGCTAGGGTCCGGCTTTTAATCCAGACAAGTAGAGGGCTCTGGAGTGGTCAGCTGCAAAGCCACGCTACGATCACACCCACATCATGCGAATGATTTTTTAATCACATCATACCAAGCATGGTAATAAAGGGTGTGCGTTCTGATGCAGCGGATATCGGCTTGGAACGAAGAATCGAAGTGCCGGGTTCGAATTCCGGTTGAATTCGTTGCATTCACTTACGCGCAAATATCCTTGGGAAAGATATGAATCCATCTCATTCTTGAATAGCAGGACAGATTGGGTTCTATAGCCTTGGTTGGCGACCAGTCTACCGCAGAAAGAAAGGAAAACCTGTCTAGTCAGTCATAGATCAAAAGAGACATGATCGCACAAGCCTGTATCTTGTAGCACTTAACTGACTCTTACCTCGCCTGGAGGATAAAGAGATTTGCTTAGTGTCAGTAAAAATAACAAGTTACAAAAGCGATGGGTTTTACAGTAATGATTATAAAGATACAAGGTGATGTACTGAGTGTGAATTCTCGGCGATTTCCTGTCCTTTGGTGCTTTAAATAAAGTTTCCCTTTTTTGTTTTTGTTATCTTTCCTAAACCTGGTTCTCCCACACAAGCTCGCTTGGTAGCTTATGTGTTGTTTTCCTCTGTCTCTCTTGCCTTTTATCTGTCCTGAAAGTATCACAATTTTACTCATGAAGTGCCTTAAAAAGATCAGCTATTTCTTTCCGATATTATGTATAAGTGTCCCTGTTGTTTTTATTTTCTCTAAAGCTTCGTTGTTGATCACATGTTTTGTCATTGATATTCTCAGTATCCTCCTGTAGAACCGCATTTCTGCTGCTTCAAGACTCTTCATTTGTGTTTCTCTAGCATTCACTGCCATATAAGACGACGGATATTACGTAACAGTAACTCATTTTTTTTTAAACAAAATTTTCTTATTTTTTAATACTTTGCTTAACTTCTGGAAGGCATCTTTCGCGATGGCAATGTGCCTTCGCATTTCAGTGTCGCACTTTCCGTTTTTTGTTAAAACACTTCCTTGATATTTGAATTGTTGTACTCGTTCGAGTTTAGTATTTCCAAATTGTAGTTTGTATCTTGAGCTCACCCTTTTGCGAATAACCGTAATAGGCTGACTGCACCTCTGTAGAGGGGTAACTTCCCACCAATGAGGCGTCCTGGGTATGACGACAAACAGATTCTTGCAGCAAGGCCTCTAATTGGAAATATTCGAGGAGCATGAAACCACCTCTTAATTGCTGTTATCACCAGGTCCACCCTGACCCGGGGTGGTAGCACCTGATAGGGTCCCAGCTAAGGGCAAATAATCAACCACGAAACTGGGGTCAAAATTCTATGAAAATATAAAAATAGATTTTTATAGTGAAAATTCCAGCAATACTTTTTTTTGAGGAGAAAATATTACCAGCAATCCATTTTTGCAATATATTCATGAACAAGAAAAAAATTTATTAGTAACAGATTTTTGAAGAAAAAGTATTAACAATAAAAAAGGAAAAAAAATGTAGGTATATCAGTAATATATTTGACTCTCGACACAATCCTCTTTATAGAAATATGTCAATGAAACCTGGTCAACAAACTAATTTCTGGTCATACAAATCTGTTGTAAAAATCTTGTCGGCATTAAATAACCCATTGAGGTTGATATACCGTAATTCAAAACAACGAACCGAATCAAATGAACCCTTTTGTCATGGTGTTTATTGATGCGCATTGCGACCGATTTTGCTAAAGAAATTAATTGAAAAGCAAGTAAAAAAAAATATTTGTTTGTTGTCAGTTGTTAAATAACTCACCATCCTTTAAAAAAAACATATTAAATCAATTGAATGAGTGAAGAAGACTAAGTGAATAATGTTTTTATCTGTATTTAAATTGTAATACAAATTACTAGCGTACCGCCGCCGTCCAAAAATGACTTCAGTATATTATCGCCCCCTGAGCGTGACAGGAATATCTGTCACACGCACGTTCTTTCTTTCTCTCTCTCTCTCTCTCTCTCACACACACACACACACACACACGCACACAGTCATATGTGTGTATGTGTGTGTGTGTGGACGTTACAGGAGATATATATATATATATATATATATATATATATATATATATACACACACACAGTTATCCACAGACAGATCTGTTTCTCTGTATCACAGCTCATCAGTCGCTAACTGCCTCCTTCTACCGATATATATATATATATATATATATTCTAAACGTATTTTGGCTTTAATTTCAGGTGAAAATAAAGACAAAAATTGTTCAAATTTTGAATTTTTATTATGCTGGTACTAAGCTTACGGCTCACTTAAAATTAAACCCAAAATACAATGTTTAGGACGGCTCATGATTAAACATAATAGACATTCAGTGTCTGTTATATTTAACTGCATATGTTTAGAAAATTATTTGCTGCCTCGATACAATATATATATATATATATATATATATATATATATATATATATATCCGCAGACAGTCCTGCAGACTTATTTTTGGGTTCGCCTCCGCCCGGAAGCAGAGTCCTACGAGATTGTGTTCAGGCATGACCTTAAGGTCATGGTTCAGGTGGAGTGCTGCAGATTTCTTCTGAGTCGGGTATCCGTTAGATGGCCTGCACATCTACGATCCCCTTGAGGAAAGCAAAAACATGGCTCATATCTTGTAACTTAATTTTAGAAATACTTTTGTAAATATTTTAATTTTTTTTACATAATCAATAATAATATGAAAAGAAAAATATTTTCCCTAGTATTAAGAAAATACAAAATATGAACATATTTTGTTTTATAAAAATTTATCTGACTTTACATAATAAATTAGATCCCAGTATTATTATTTTTTAAAATTTAACTTTTTTTTTTCTCCACAGATTGAATGGTTTCTTTTATTTTACGACTTATCAACTTTTTTCAGGTTATTTAATGCCAGAACATATTTTTAGATTTTAAGAATTTTTAAAGTAATAAAGATTTATTGATACATATCTTATAAATTATGCTATAGCTGTGAGAAAGAGGTGGGTTCATGCCTTTTCCAAGGGTATTTGTCCGTAAGTGAATATAACAAATTCGACTGGAATTGAAATTCCACTCTCAAATTTCCAATTCCATTACACCTGCCGCACACCCAAGTTTACCGCACCTTTTATTTCTAAACAGTTACCCATCTAGGTACTGACCAAGACTGACGTTGCTTAACTTCACTAAAATGCACAGAAAAAAGCAAACAAAAAATAATGTGAGGGGGGGAGGTTATCATTAATTATGGTCGGAGTGATGTTTATATTCATTCTTATTATCACAACGTTTCGGTTGTTGTGTCCTTCTTCAGTTGACTGTTGATCCAGGTAACCTTCAGCGAATTTAAAACTGATCCCTTTATTTAATATATGGGTGTACAGTTCCTGTTGCTCTTTTATTTAAAGTACAGCTCAGTTTTTGTTAGTTTTGTTTCCATCGAATCTGACCTGACCTATGCATTAAATTAATAGTAAATTCTTAAACGAACACTTTAATCTTCTCAGAGTGAATTTTGATTCTAGATCAGTGTTTCCCAACCTTTTTTGGCCATGCCCCACCTAATCACCTCTAGAATCCTGTTGTTCCCCCTCCCATATGTTGATATATAAAGGGCGATATTGCAAGAATTATGGCAACTAAGAATATTATAAGCGAAAATCGGCTATAATATTATAATACAGCCATTTGGAATTCTAGAATATAGAAAATACTTATAATTAAAGTAATAACTGTACTTTTATTTCAGAAAAAGTATTTTTTAATGCCATGAATATAGAATATACGAAGGATTCGGAAACTTTGGAAAATGAAGTTCTAAAATTATTTTAAAATGGAAGTTATTTACCGGGTGGCTGTGCAATCGATGGTAATTTAAAATCCAAGACGAATGATGAACGATTTCAAACATACGCACCGTAATGGGGGCGCTAGAGGGTGTCGTCAGTGATGTCATCGCGAGGATCACTAGGGGGTTTCGGGTCTTTCAACATCATACCCGGCTCACCACGCCGACCCGACCAGAGATGATCAGTTTCTGGCCCACCCTCGATAAGCGATTTCAAATACTGGGAAATTACGTTTAGGCCCGGTACGAAACCTTGCAAATGCTTCTGATTGGCGACAGTCAGAGCCACTTTCCATTTAGAGGCGAACCGCACATGAGCTCGTCCGAAACATTAATTTAAACGCAGAATTTCGGGGAATTTTAGCTAACAATTTGAAATCCAGGTACTCTCTCTTTTGATCCATAACCAATTAGCTGTTCTTTCCGCTGTTTTGGTTATGGACTTGAGTGCTTTCCTTTTTTTTACTCCCACTATCCCAATATCTGTTAAGGCTTTGCATAAGGACCTTGCTGCAAATCCTCTTGTCCCCACTTCTATTGGAGTGCAGCTAGTCCTCCAGCCTTTAACGAAATATATGTAACATTGCTAACTTTTTATTTATGTTAGGGCTAATAGATCACAAGAACAAAGACTTTTATTAGCAAAATACCTAACAATCGAATTGCCCTTTAAAAATTAAATACCCCACCCCTGTGGGGCGTGCGCCCCACGTTGGGAATCACCGTTCTAGAACCTTAAACAATTTACAGAAATATTCATTCTCTTCATGCTTATCATTTTTAGTTAAACCACAACTGATGTCCTCGAACTAGAAGGCTTGCCATGATCACAGGCGTATAGTCATTGATTCCATTGGGGAAAATCTTTATCCTGGCTGTGTACTTCAGTCTGTGAAACCCCCTTCCGCACAGCGATGACATGGATGGATACATAGCCCATCTACACCATTGTGCTAGATGTCGGTTAACCATACAAGAAGCCTCAGCCGTCCTTTGACAAATCTTGTTTTTAATAGAGGATATCTAGCCACCCTACTCACCAGATGCCAGGTTAGGACTAATATGATAATTCTTCTTTGAAGCGATACTAACTTAATGTTGTGGAGTAGTTTTCGTACTGAAGGTTATGATCGTGCTATGTCGGTTGCTGATCATTTTGGGTTCTATAGCCTTGGCTGGCAACCAGTCTACCGCAGAAAGCAATGGCAACCTACTGCGGGAAAATCTTCTGCCCAGTCAGTCATGTCTATTTCGAGACATGATCGCCCAAGCGTGTTTCACGTATGGCACTTAACTGACTGACTGACTAGATTGGTGGTAAGGTCTCATCATTTTACAGCTGAATTGGCTAGATGTAGCTATAAATTCCTATGCTAAAGTGTTTTTTCTCTCACACTTCTCACATATGGAATCCTCTTCTAGTTTCTTGCTTTTAGTAAAAAGGATTTTATGGTTGAACAGATACGGTCGCCAGCAAAATGGCGCCAGGACGCTTTGAATAGCTCCGCGAGTGATCAAGCCTTTTGTAGAACTATATTTGAATAGAAACTAGGTGGAAATCTTTAGAAAGAAAATATTTCCTACAAATCAGTGCTAATGAGTGCTAACAAATCAGTGTTATCCGTCGCTGATTCATAATTCTTGCCAAATAAAATGTCGCCTATAGAATGTAAAGGAATGACGGCAGACATGTTCTATTATCACTATTTCCTATGTTTGTATGTATTTCTTTCATTTACGTTTTCCAAAAAGGATATCGCAATATCTGAAGTAATAATTATTATATTACAATAACAATTTATTTTGAGCTTTTAAATATTTAACGCAAGGGAAATAATTCTTAATTTTCTTTAAGAGAGTTATTTCCCTTGCACAGCGAATATCCATTTTATCAAATACAGTACAAAGAAACAAAAATTTCAGTAGAAACAAAGAAAAAAATCGCTGGTATATCGTGTCATATCTATTCTCCTGTAATGTCACTAATTCTATTGATAGATGAAGAAGGGACAGAAGGCAACAAAGCCGTATTTTTACAAAAAGAATTCTATACGATAAAAATCCTATATCATCTAACAGTTAATCACACTAAGTAAAATTGCACACCTTCAAAATCGGATTCAAACGGCTAAAAGCATTTTGGAAAAACCCAAAGTAAAATTGCACACCCGGAAAATTGGATTCAAACGACAAAAAACATTTTGGAAAAACCCAACTAAGGCAAATTTCACAAGTCAGTGTGAAATGCAAAATTCTGGATCCTAATTGAATAAGAAATAAAAAAAATATATATATATTACAACGTCAGTCAAACGTCTTTTCACACTTAGAGAAGGAGGTGCCTCTGAGAGCCGGCCAAATGACTGAAATCTACTACTTAAACACGTCCATGACAGGTCAAGAATCAGAAAGGCGCAGAGAACCGACAGATAGGTCCGTCACCGATTCAACCCACACAAAAGAGAAGAAGAAGGAAAGGAAAGCAACAAAAAGAAAATATCTTCAACTGCCCATAAAACTTTTTACATCTCTCGCCAGCCAGAAAGAAGAAGGAACAGACTTTATTAGTTAAGTAGCCTGATTCATTGTTTTACACACACGCATTCTGCTACTTACTACTATCTCTGTTTGACCCTTGTCCCTCTCTCCGGTTGTTTCTCACTCACACTCTTTTCAACTTAGATTGAAACCCTTTCCTTTTCCACCTACTTAGCGGCGGACACATAAAAAAGAAAGAAAGAAACATTACTCTACTACACTCTCGAATTACAGACAGCAAAACATAGACACTTTTTGTTCAACCAACATTCGCTGAAATCTAAAAGACATTTTCCTATAAAAAAAGAAAAGAAAAGATACAAAATTGTTTATTTTGTATGTATGTTGTTAAATATACTATTTTCTAATTTTATACAAACATTTCTTATTGCGTTGTCTATTCTTGAAATTAGTGTTGTATTTTGTGGACAGGAGATCTCGTATTAAATTCTCTCTTTTAATCCGGGTGTTCTGTAGCTTCAAAATGATAAGAATAAATAAAATGGATGGAAAATACAATGTTTTAAGGAAAATGAAAACGAAAAGAACAATTATATTTAGAAAGTGAAAAAAAAAAGAGTTGAATTTTTTATGACTTGAAACGAGGAAAGAGGAATTGGAGAATTTGACAGTCACAGGATATAATGAAGTAAGATTTGGTTTCGTTCAGTTTGTTTTACAGCTTATGGGTCATTTAATGCCTAAATTACATTTTCTTGTAACCATTATTTACCTATAATCTATTGCTGGTAATTAAAAAAATTATATGAAAATCTATTGCTGGTAATTAAAAAAATTATATGAAAATCTATTGCTGGTAATTAAAAAAATTATATGAAAATCTATTGCTGGTAATTTTTAAAATTATTTTACTATGAAAATGTACTGCTGGCAATTTTTACCATGAATATGTATTGATGAAACTTTAAAAAAATATTATAAAAAGTTTTATATTTTTTAAAATGAAAATGTATTGCGGTTAATTCTTTAACTTTCTTTTTAATATGAAAGTATTGCTGGTAATTTTTTTTATTTTTATGAAAAGGTATTGCTGGTAATTTTTTTTATTTTTATGAAAAGGTATTGCTGGTAATTTTTTAGTTTTTTGCTTTAAAAATGTATTACTGGTAGTTTTTTTATTTTTTATCATGAAAATGTGTTGCTTTTAATTTTTTTGCTATAAAGATGTATTGCTGGTAATTTTTAAAATTATTTTACTATGAAAATGTATTCCTGGTAATTTTTACCATGAAAATGTATTGCTGGCAATTAAAAAAATATTATGAAAATCTATTGCCGGTAATTTTTATATTTTTTACCATGAAAAAATTTATTTATTTTTTTTTTAATATGAAAGTGTATTGCTGGTAATTTTTTATTTTTATAAAAAGGTATTGCTGGTAATTTTTTATATTTTTGCTATAAAAATGTATTGCTGGTAATTTTTTATTTTTTACCATGAAGATGTATTGCTGGTAATTTTTTTATTTTTTACCATGAAATTATAATTAGTAATTTTTATTTTTTACCATGAAAATGTATTCTTGTTGATTGTTTTATTTTTTACTATGAAAATGTAAAAATGTATTATTATTAATTTTTTATTTTTTGCCATGAAATTGTATTGCTGGTAATTTTTAAAAATGTTTTTCCTATTAAAATGTATTGCTGGTAATTTAAAGAAGAATTAAGATGAAAATGCATTGCTAGTAATTTAAAAAATATTTTACTATGTAAATATATTGTTGATGATTCAGAATACTCTTTTCTTAAAAAAAATTTATTGCTGGTACTTTTTAAAATAATATTTTACTATAAATATGTATTGCTAATAGCTTTTTAATTTTTTTTTAATATGAAAATGTATTACTGTTAATTTTTTATTTTCTTTTACGATGAAAATATATTGTTGGTACTTTTTAAAATAATATTTTACTATAAATATGTATTGCTAATAGCTTTTTAATTTTTTAATATGAAATGTATTACTGTTAATTTTATTTTCTTTTACGATGAAAATATATTGTTGGTACTTTTTAAAATAATATTTTACTATAAATATGTATTGCTAATAGCTTTTTAATTTTTTAAATATGAAAATGTATTACTGTTAATTTTTTATTTTCTTTACGATGAAAATATATTGTTGGGTACTTTTTAAAATAATATTTTACTATAAATATGTATTGCTAATAGCTTTTTAATTTTTTAATATGAAAATGTATTACTGTTAATTTTTTATTTTCTTTTACGATGAAAATATATTGTTGGTACTTTTTAAAATAATATTTTACTATAAATATGTATTGCTAATAGCTTTTTAATTTTTTAATATGAAAATGTATTATCATACTTTTATTTTCTTTTACGATGAAAATATATTGTTGGTACTTTTTAAAATAATATTTTACTATAAATATGTATTGCTAATAGCTTTTTAATTTTTTAATATGAAAATGTATTACTTAATTTTTTATTTTCTTTTACGATGAAAATATATTGTTGGTACTTTTTAAAATAATATTTTACTATAAATATGTATTGCTAATAGCTTTTTAATTTTTTAATATGAAAATGTATTACTGTTAATTTTTTATTTTCTTTTATTACGGAAATATATTGTTGGTAATTTTATATTTTTTAATAAGAAAATATTTTATTGGTTATTTTTAAAATTTTTCTATGAAAATGTACTGATGGTAAGTTTATATTTTTAACTGTGAAAATGTATTGCTGGTTAACTTTTTAATTACTTTACAATGAAAATGTATTGATTGTAATTTGTTATGAAAATGCATTATTGGTGATTTTTACAAGTTTTAAGAACAGGGAAAAACAGGGACTAAGAGGGATAATAAGTGTGACAAAATTATTGTTTAGAGCTTTAGCTGATGTGAAGTTATAGGGAGCCATGATTTCGTAAGTCTTGAAAAGACGTGCCAAATAAAAATAATGTTAGGAGATATTTCGAAATACAATAGAGTTGAATTCAACAAGAACTGAGTTTTAAATACAATGCAGGATTTATTGATAGAAAGTGCACTTTTTTTTGTAATCTGATAAAAAGCACAAATCTAGCTTTTAGCACTTTTGGTGTAAGTATAGCAACTATCAGAATGTACGCTGTGGCGCAGTGGTATTGGCTCGGAAGAGAAATCGGGGAGCCGAGTTCGAATTCCAGTCAAATTCGTTGCAGTCAGTTTTTTATCACTTGCTCGCAAATACCCTTGGGAAAGGTATTAATCCGTCTCTTCCCTCCACTTATCGCTTAAATAACAGGACAGATTGGGTTCTATAGCCTTGGCTGGCAACCTGTCTACCGCAAAAGTAATTGCAACCTACTGCGGGATAATCTTCTGCCCAGTCAGTCATGTCTCTTTCGAGACATGATCGCCCAAGCGTGTATCACGTAAGGCACATAACTGACTCAAAATGATATCGAGAAAGAAACTAATATTTAATTTGGGCTGATTCAGGGATTTGAGTTTTATTTTTAGATCTTCTTCTATGTGCAGTGTAACTTCAGAACATTGACGATCACGACTCTCCACATTTTCCTGTCCTTAATAAATTTTGTCTTTGTTATCTCTCTTAAACCTTGTTCCTCTATCCATTTATTTAAGCTCGCTAGGTGGGTTATGCGTTGTTTTCTTCTCTCTCTATCTCTCGCTTGCCTTCATTTTGACCTGTGAGTATCAAATTTTCCAGGCCTTCTTTCCTCATTAGAAATGTTAACTTTCTCTTCCTGATGTTAAGTATGAATGCCTTTTTTGTTTCCATTTCTCTAAATCTTTGCCATTTCTCACATGTTCGGTCCATGGTATTCTCGGCATCTTTCTGTAGTTGCTTCAAGCTTCTTCATCTGTAAGGCGAGTCCAGCACTCTCTGCCCTATAGGGCCAATATTACAATATAGTTCAGTACTCTTTTCTTTGTTTCTAACAGGTTTTTTGCTTGTTCCTTAATACTTTGGGAGGCTATGGGATTTTAGCGTCGCACTGTCCGTCCTGTGTTAAACATTTCCCAGAAATTTAAACTGGTGTACTTGATTTCTCATTCTGAGTCGATATCAATTGCACCACAACGCGCATCTGCACTGAAATTCAATTCAATCAGTCAGTTAAGTACCATATGTGATACACGCTTAGGCGATCATGTCTCGAAAGGGACGTGTCTAGTGAGCAGTAGGTTGCCATTACTTTCTACGGTGGACTGGTTGGCAACCAAGGCTATAGAAACCAATTTTAACCATAGATGGAGGGAGATGCGGCGGATTAATACTTTTCCTACGTTTATTTGGGCGAAAGTGACGAATTCGACTAGAATCTGAACTCGGCTCTCCAATTTCTCGGTTCGAGCCGATATCCACAGTACTGCAATGCACATCCCACTTAGTTACTGAGTTAAAAAATATAGAGTGCAAGAGTCCTTATGCGTCCCAAATTGACTTCCGGCAATACCACATTATAACACTAGTTCTCATACGATCACCGAATGCTAAGCTACGTCGCA
The DNA here is from genome assembly GCA_037127315.1 of Ascarosepion bandense. Taxonomy (NCBI): domain Eukaryota; kingdom Metazoa; phylum Mollusca; class Cephalopoda; order Sepiida; family Sepiidae; genus Ascarosepion; species Ascarosepion bandense. The sequence goes on from JBBBDQ010001640.1 coordinate 1,076,419, forward strand.
CCTGGTCAGTATTTAGCTGGGTGACCACTTGGGAATACCAGGTACTATAATCATGAGCTTACCATCCGCCCATGCATTGAATACTGTTGTCATATCTGGTCGGGTGCCCCTGCTATTCTCCTTGGGCTTCTACACAAGGTACAGCGGAGGGTCTGTAATGTGATCGATACCGACTTAGCAGACCGCCTGCAGTCTCTCTCTCACCGGCGCGACGTGGCTTCCCTGTTTCTCTTCTATAAATACTTTCACGGCTTCTGCTCCGATGAACTTAGATCACTAGGTGCCCCCAAGGTTCGAATTTGCACGAGATACTAGATTAGTAACTAGATCCCACCCTTTTACAGTGAAACCGATAAAATGCAACCGCAACTTCTACTCCAACAGTTTCTTTTCTCGCACTTCCCGACTGTGAAATTCTCTTCCACATGACTGCTTCCCCTACGACTACAATCTCCAGGAGTTCAAATGTAAGGTCAATAGACACCTCCTAACAAACTAACTTCCATTCTTTCAAACACTCGTCCCACCCACCCAACTATCTATCACCCCCCACTTCTGACATTTCCTATATCTAACCACTCTTCCTATTTACCTCCCCCTATGTAGCCCCAAGCGCAATAGTGGAATGCCTTGCTTGGGGTGAAATGATTAAAAAAAATGTGTGGGTGATATAATGGATAGCGACATGGATTGCAACATACTGCCCACTAGACACGTCCCGTTCGAGACATGACCACCCGAGCGTGTATCACGTATGGTACTTAACTGACTGAATTTACTTTTAGTGCGGATGCGCGTTGTGGTGCAATTGATATAGACTCGGAATGAGAAATCAGAGAGCCGAGTTCGAATTCCATTTAAAATCGTTGCATTCACTTATGCTCAATTACCCTTGGGAAAAGGCATGAATCTATTATATCTTCCAGCTATGGGTTAAATAGCAGGACAGATTGGGTTCTATAGCCTTGATTGGCAAACAGTCTTCCGCAGAAAGTAATAGCAACCTACTGCGAGAAAATCTTCTGCCCAACAGTTATGTCCCGAAGAAGATATGATCTCACAAACGTGTATCACGTATAGCACTTAACTAACTGAACTTTCTTATTATCTTGCCCTTTCTTACGCTAATGCAGCATTACACAGTAACCCTCTACCTTGAGTGGCTCTTGAATGATCAGTAAAATAGTTATTATCTCGTAAAGATTCTTACAAGGTAAAAATATGTTTTGGCTTTAAATAACCTGCAAAAGGTTGATAAGCTTAAAAACAAACCAAACAATCCTTTACTCTAGACATAGTAATACTGAGAATTCGGAGAGCAGGGTTCGAATTCTCGTCTAGTTAGTTATATTCACTTACGCGCAAATACACTTAGAAAAGGCATGAATCCATATATTCCCTAGCTACTGGTTAAATATTAGGAGATCCTCGAAAAAAATAATTATTTCCATCTCTTGTAAGATGTACTGAAACCAAACTAAAAGATAACGCCAAATGAAGTCTGGAGAGAGTTCAGACATAGAAGCAAACCTTCTGCTGTAGGTGGAGTGAATGTTCTAGGCATGTATCAATAAAAAAAATATTGGCTGAATGAAGACATGCTTGCATATGACTAATCGAATTTATTTTGATAACCAGAGAAAATGGTGCCGTGTTCATTGAGAACGAAGGCAATCATAGATCTCCACAATTTCTTCCACCTTTGTAGCTCTTAGCAAATTTTGTCTTTCCGCTGTTGAACTTTTTCTGTTAAACATTTGCGCAAACTCGTTAGGTAGATTGTACGTTACTTTCCTTTCCCTCTTGTATTAAATATGTCTTGCGAGTCTCAAATTTTCCAAGCCTTCTCATCGTTTCTCCCATGTTCCATCCATGGTATTCGCAGCGTCTTTCAGTAGAAACATATTTCTGTTGCCTCAAGTATCATCTTTATTTGCTATGAGATTGTCCAGCATTCACTGCAATATAGGAGGACTGATATTACATAACAGTTCAGAATTCTTTTCTTTGTTTCTGTTGCTCCAAGTCTCTTCACATGTGAGGAGATTGTCTATCATTCACTATAGGAGGACCGATGTTACATAACAGTTCAGTACTCTTTCTTTCTGTTACTGCAAGTCTCATCTTCATTTGTAAGAAGCTTGTCTAGCATTCACTGTCTCAAAGGAGGACCGATATTTGTTGGGACGCCCGCGCCTATTCGGCTATAATGGACTATTCCATTACTATGTAAAGTAATGGTGGCATCTACGTAGGAGAGAGCGTGCCGAGCAGCCGATCGACAAGTCAGTCGTAGACTTCCGGTGACGACCCGGAAGTACCCATTGCTCATACTACGTCTTACGACGGTTGAGACGATTAACCCTTATTCTTGTATTGGATACTAATAACCTTTGTAAATACTATTTTCACGGAATACAACAATTAACCTATTCCTGTTGTTGAGTTATTTATTCTTACTCACGACATAACAATATTACATTTCAGTACTTTTTCTTTGTTTCTAACGGAATCCTCATGTTTCTTAATATTTTGCTTAGTGTTTGGAAGGCATCTTTTGCTATGTCAATGTGACTTCAAATGTTTGGGTCACATTTTCCGTTTGCTATTCTAAAAACTTTCTTTAAGCAACACTGTGGTGTCTCGTTCCGCATTTGGGTTCCGTATTTTGTGGAGACCAACATTTGTACAACTTCGACGCAATTTGGGAAGAAAGTGTGCAGCTAAAATAAACTGAAATAAATGAATTCTTGATCATATTACCCATAAAATCCACGCTGGCAGTCTTCAACAACTCTTTTCTATATTCGGACCGCTGGTCAGTAACTATCTTGATGACGAAATTAGTATTTTTTAATGCTATGTTTTTTATTTTTTATTTTTTTAGGATGAAGACGATCTCTTCAAAAATTAATTTTCTTTATTATCTTTGAATTGCCAAATAATCTTGGGAAAGATGGTGGAGTAGATCCCCGTTGCCTTCTACAGGGTTTTGCATTTGATTTGTTTTTGTTTTAGACTAGTTACTACCTAAGGCTAGAGACGGATTTATGGCTTAGTGTGAAAGTGAACGCAACAGATTTGCATGCAATTCTGTGCCGATACCAAATTGCACCACCATTGCATTAGGGTATTCAAACCGAGAGAAGTAGATGGTCACCTATTGAGGTTGACAGGGTCGGGAAAATTCTCTGCTAGTCGCTCACTTAATTGACAAATTAAAGCCCAATAAGAGATTAAAAATAATGATTAATTATAATAAACGAGAACAACTGTAAAAATAGACGGTAATAAAAATTATGTGACGAATCGAAAGTTACTTCTTTACGTAGATAATATGAGGCAATACCAAAGATCAACCAAACAATATATTTCTACAAATGTTATGTTACAAATAGATGGTTCGTTCATACGACAGATTTTATGAGGCAAAATTAAAGATTAACAAAACAACAAACTATATTATGAGTTATTTTACGGATAGAAAGTTCGTTCTTTCTGTAGGTTTTATGGGGCAAAATTAAAAACCATTAAAAAATTATACTGTAACAAATATTATATATCAGATACAATGTTCTTTCT
>JBBBDQ010001640.1:1085000-1117500 GCA_037127315.1 Ascarosepion bandense
AATATTGATATGCACAAGCAATGTTTCTGTGGATATTGTTTTAATTCATCATGTTTTATGGATAGGATTTGTATTTGCCTTTTCAAAATCCATTAGTAAGACTATATCGTTCATGATAAGCGTTGTTGATGTCTAGTATTTCACATTAGTAAAATTAGTCGAATGGAGCATAAAATAAGGACTTTTTGAAATAAGTTAGAATAACATGTTTAATTAGCATTTTTTAAAGTACAGCAAATTATTTAAACAAGGGAAAAATAGTAAGTTTTTTGAATAATAATAATAATAATAATAATAATAATAATAATAATAATAATATTTAATATAGTCAATAATGTCATATATACAAGAGCTTTAGCAGCCACTGAAAACCTTGATTAAACAACAGACAAAAAGAACCCACTTGGAAGGTAAATACAAGTGAGAAATTGAGAAAATCAAATGAGAGTTATCGATATTTAACCCATAACTGGAGGGAAGAGACGAATTAATACCTTTTCCAAGGGTATTTGTGCATAAGTGAACGCAAGGACTTCAAATGGAATTCGAACTCGGTTTCCCGATTTCTCGTTTCACTGCATCAAAACGCACATCTCTTTCATGTCGTGATGGAATCTCTCTTTGTGTTCGTCACTCAGTGATCCCAAATTCTCAGGAAACCAATCCATACGGGAGAATGAGAAATACATTTTGATGTTCATGTTGCATCCAAGATTTCTGAAAGCAATCAGAATATTGGTAACGAGTTCTGCACAGTTGGCCATGTTGTTGCAAGAAAGTGTTTCACGACCAGAACAAAAGTTATCCACGCTTCCCATTCTACTTCGTTCATTGAGTTTTCAAACTCAAAATCTCTGATGATTTGAGGATCATCAAAGGTGCCAGCTTTCAACCTCTCCATTGTCGATCCTAGAAAAGCCTGTTAAAAGTAAGTTAATCAGCCACTATCCTTGTCTAGAGCTTTAAGGGAACTGTTTAATGGAGCCGAACTTGATGTGCAGAGATGGAAATATTATTCTACTTCTGTCTATCAGAGGTTGTTGCTGACGTTTCTTGTTCTGCAAGACACCAATTCCTCCTACAGGTCATTCTTTCTTCGTGTAAGGCTGAGCAGTGTATTTACTATCCGACATACAGAGAAAGCATGGGTAATTAGTGAAGCCAGACCGCTGTCACAACAAATTCACCATCAAGAAGTCAATACAAATAAACCACTCATGCTGATTGTTGTGGGATTTCCTCCACTTTTATTATTTTGATAATGGACTCGACTTGAGTATACATATACTCCTGCTATAGAGAGATCAGGATCCAATCCGTAAGAATAGTGAGAGTACCATAAGAGGTCCGTAAGTTACCGAGAGATACCGAAGTTACACAGAGAATACCGCGTTAGTAGTCATAGTAGCTCTGAGCTCCACTCAGAATAGTATTACATGGACACACTAATTTCAGCGCGGCTTATTTTCAAGACTTGTATATATATATATTCCTTACTAATCGTATTTCTGGATTACTAACCTGCGTTCCAGTTTGTACCTTTACGTTTAATATAACTTATATTTTTTATCTCAAATGTCTGTTTTGTTGTTCATTATTTGTGAGGTTCCTCACCCGGAATCCACAACACTGATCATAACGAATTTTATCCAGCATTTACTTCACAGCTTCATACTTCTTCAGTGTAGTCGAGTGAGCAAGGGGCACATATGTAAAATGATTGCTATAGTGCAGCAGAATTCATATCAGCGATCACTTGCTGCTGTCAATGAACTGTCTTTAGTCTTTGGGTTCGTACTGTGGCACGAAGCTTGTGCAGAAGCGAATTAATTTCTGTAAAGCACACCAAGTACTTTTCTTCAAGGAAAACATCGAAGTACTCTTGATGCCTGTTGTGATAAAAGGTGATGCGAGCACTATCAGAGGACTTTGAAAAGATCATTCAGCTTCTTTTGGGAAACGTCCTAGGATGTGCGTTGTGGTGCAATGGATATCGGCTCGGAACGACAAATCCAGGAACCCATTTCGAATTCCAGTTGAATTTTTTGTATTCACTTACGCGCAAATACCCTTGGGAAAGGTATTAATCCGTCTCTTCCCTCAAGTTATGGGTTAAATAACAGGATAGATTGGGTTCTATAGTCTGGGTTTGCAACCAGTCTACCACAGAAAGTAATAGCAACCTACTGCGGGGTAATCTTCTACCCAGTCAGTCATGTTACTTTAAGAGACATGATCGCCCAAGCGTGTATCACGTATAGCATTCAGATGACTAATGTGACGCATTATCGTTAAAAAACACTTTTTGATTTTTTTAAACACTGGAAGAATGTTTGTCAATAATGTCAGGAAGTTTTCTAAAGACAGGCACTGAAATTTCATCACAGTGAGCTACAGGACGACGTGTTGATTCAAGATCAGGATACTTGAGGCTGCTCGGGTTCTTTCTGTTGACCTCAGTCACATCAATAGTGTAGAAGTAGCAGTCAGTGCCACGATTTGTCGGCTCACTTCAAAACATAGGAATTCCAAACTTCAGACAACTCTTCTCGCCTTTAGTCCAATGATGCAGATACTCGGTTCATGCCTTACATATCATGTGCGTTGTCCAAGCTTTATCCTGGTCACCAAGTTTGATAAGAAAATAAATAAAAATACCAATTAGTCATAAATTGGCGCATAGTTCGTTCATTTCAAGAAATAAAATATAATTTTTGTATCAGGTAAAACGAAAATACTCGTATATGTAAACAAAAACGTTAAAAAACAACACGTGGCATAATTCAGAAAGTTGATCTGATTGAGCAAGGCTAATATTATTTTTGGATTCAGTACATCAAAATTGTTGTAAATCAGATTAAAAAAAATAAACCATAAATTTGGTGTTAACCAGTGTTCTGATTCGCCTGCCCGGTAAGAGTGTGAGTAAACGTCTCTTATGCCAATTTGAAAGAAAAAAAATGTTCTACCGATTTAAATAATAGAAAAGTTATACTAACTTAAATCTCTTACAACAGTTTAAATAAAATGTTTGTTACACAAATTTAAACGAAAAAAATCTGTCAGTAATTTTGATAAAAAATTTATTATACGAAGTTAAATACAAATATCTATTATATAAATTTAAAGACACAAATCTGTTAAATCAATTTAAATTACAAAGTATGTTATACCGAATTTAGATATAAAAAATTGTCATGCAAATTTAAATACAAAGATATGTCATACCAATTTAAATAAATGAAACCATTAACCCAATTTAAATACAGAAATTTGTTATACAAATTTAAATAAAAAATCTGCTTTTCAGAAGCTCGTTCATGCTGGCTAATGGGCTATATTTTTTGTTTCCATCGGAATATTTTTTTCAGAAATCAGAATAACAGGCTGTTTACTATATAACAGATTCTTAGATAGCGCAAAGGAAAGGTCAAATAGTACTAGACAAGCTGGAAGTCTGAGTTTTTATAATCATCTCACCCCAAGCAAGGCATTCCACTGCCACTATTGTGCATGGGGCTACATAGGGGAAGGTAAAGAGAAGGAGTGGTTAGACATAGGGAATGTCAGGAGGAAGGTGACAGATGAGTAAGGATACCGAGGATGAGGGTTGGGCAGATGGGAAGAGTGTTTGATAGAATGGGAGCAGGTTAGTGTGTTAGGAGGTGTCTATTGACCTTACATTTAAACTCCTGGAGATTGTAGCCGTCTGGGAAGCAATCGTTTGGAAGAGAATTCCACAGTCGGGAAGTGCGAGGAAAGAAACTGTTGGAGTAGAAATTACGGCTGCATTTTATCGGTTTCACTGTAAAAGGGTGGGATCTAGTTGCTAATCTAGTATCTCGTTCAAATACGTATTTAGGGGGCACTAGTGATCTATGTTCATCGGAGCAGAAGGCCGTGAAAGTATTTATAGAAGAGACACAGGGAAGCCACGTCGCGCCGGTGGGAGAGAGACTGCAGGCGGTCTGCCAAGTCATATTGTGCGGGTGGGCGGTTCCATAAGAGAAAAGTTATGAGAAAGAGTGACAGATTATAGTGGGTGTCAGGAAGTGGGTAAGAGAAGGATGAGAATACTGATGAGAGTGGAGTGGACGGAGAAAATAGCCCGAGAGAGAGAGAGAGAGAGGGGATGTAAGTTAGTGAGATAAAAGATTACTATTGACTTTACATTTAAATTCTTGGAGATTGTAGCTGTCGGGGAAGCAAGTAAACGGAATGCAATTCCAAAGGCAGGAAGTGCGAGAAAAGAAGCTGCTGGAGTTAAATTTGCGTTTACAATTTATCGGTTTCACAGTAAAATAATGGGACCTAGTTGCTCATTTTGTGGCTCGAGTAAATTCATATATAGGGGGCACCAGTGAGCTAAGTTCATCGTAGCAGAAGCCGTGAAAGTATTTGTAGAAGAGACACAGGGAAGCCACATTGCGCCGGTAAGAAAGTAACTGTATCCGAGCTGCCAAGTCGGCATCGATCACATTAAAAATTTTCCGTTGAATTTTGTCAAGGATCTCCTAGGTGGATATCAGGGGCACCCGACCAGATATGGCAGCAGTATTCAATTCACGGGCGGATGGTAGATTTATATATGTGCAGGATTGTTTCAGAGTTCCATAAATTGCAAGTTTTCGGCGCATTGTAGTTAGTCCCACAGACGCCGGCAGTAAAGAGACACGCAGAAAATTCGGGTGATGCGCTGGAAATGTTTATTGCAATGCTTCTTCTTCTATGTGCCGTCTCTCTTCAGGACGTTAGTTATCATGGCTCTCCACGATTTCCTGTCTTTTGTAGCGCTTAATAAGTTGTGTCTGTTTTATTTCCTAAACCCTGTTTTGCCATCCATTTACACAAGCTGCATAGGTATGTTATGCTTTGTTTTCCTCTGTACCTTCAGTATGTCTCGTGAGTATCAAATTTTCCAAGCACTCTTTCTTCATTATTTGTACTAGAAATTTCAACTTTCATTTTCTGAAGTCAAGTATGAATGCTCTTTTTGTTACCTCTTTCTTTACAACTTCGTCAATGCTTACACATTCAGTTAATGACATTTTCATAATCTTTCTGTAGAACAACATTTCTGTTGATTCAAGTCTATTCTTCACCTGCCATAGAGCAGGACCGCTATCACATGACGTTTAAGTACCCTTTTTTTGTTGTTAACAAAATTTTCTTAATACTTTACTCATATTTTGAAAGGCCACATTGACTATCCCAATACATCTTCGGATTTCAGGGTCATATTTTCCATCCTCTGTTAAAACAGGTACTAAATATTTAATCTGATGTACTTGCTTGACTTTGGCATCGACAATAATTAATTTGTATGTTGGGCTCTTCTCAGTAATGCTCTAGCTAAGCCCGATGAAAATGTTTACATGCGTGTATGTGCATCTGTGCGTATGTTACGAAAGAAATTGCACCTAAATTAGTCGACGAAAACGGAAATATTATAATATATCGTATGTACTTGTGCAACGCGCGTTGATTATTTTAAATACAGCTGTACTTTTTGACTACAGAAAATCTAAACTTATTTATAAATGAAACTTTGTGTGTGTGTGTGTGTCCGTTACCTATAGACTCCGAAACGGCTGAACCGATTTTCTTGTAAATTTACACAGTTGTACTATAAGCCTCTGCGAGTGTTCTTAAGTAGGTTTTGTGTCGAAATATCCCCGATAAATATCGAAAATCGATAATCGAAAAAATCGGGTTATAGATGGAGTGGTCCGATATTAATCAAATTTGATACACTCATAGACAAAGACATAAGAAACGATATTCAGCAGAAGTTTCAAGGTTGCAGTTTTTACAATAGTGCAGAAAATCGATTATTTTATATATATATATATATATATATATATATATATATATATATATATATATATAAAAGGCAAGATGTTTGTGTGTGTGTCTGTTTATCTGCCTATATGTCTGTATTTTTTTCAGCCTTTTTACTTTAGTTTTTGCTTCGGGTTTGGCTCTAAGTAGGTATAATTGTAGTTCTTAGTCTCAGCCATGATACTCAGCGGACTTATTTAGCCTTCAAAATTCATTTTACGCCGAAAAGAAAACTTATTTGATATTGATACCAGGAAATCAAAATTTGACTTACATCCATTCATTTTTCATTCAGTCTACGGATTCGCTTTAACTAGAAACACCTAATGCGTTTTAGTCTTTCGTGCCAACGTCCAAAGATTCTGAGCTCAAGGACCATAAATTAGTTTTAAAGCTTTCATTACACCCAGGCAACGTCGGGCTATACTGCAAGTATATATATGTATAGTTTGGTCAAAGTCGTAGCTAAGACCAGCAGTACATACGTTAATTTTATATCTCGTATATGATGCGATACGCTTAAAATTAGCTTCAGAATTAGGTCTTCAAAAGTCGCATGATACGCGAGTATATACGGTATTTATATTATTTATTTTTACATATATACAACTGTACGTATCATAATGATGTCTTTACAGCTATTTTTCTCAAAAGAACCATGGAATTCATTTAGTTGTTGGAAGTGTTAGCAAAAGATGAAAGCGTCTTCACACAATTGGATGAATAGCTTCGTAACTAATTCCATACATCTTATTACACTGATTCATCTCTTTGCCCCCAACTACTTGTTTTCATCTCACATTTGTCGGTCAAATGGCCGGAGAGGAGAGTTCACTTATTAATTCCAATGAAACGACGTATGTGATTATCGCTCGACAGACGAATACAATTTGACTCAAAACTATCATTATCCAACAGAAGGATCGGAACGTTTTTTTTTAAGTCCGTGTACGCACTTTGGTCTAATGAAGCGTGTAAAAAGAGTGTATGAACCATTTTGTCTATGCAAAACCATGCTTGTCATAATACTAAGTGGCGATGGTTAAAGAGCTTGTTTTTTGTTTTAAGCATTTCATCCAAAGCAAGACGGTGCTGCCACTGATGAGCAGAGAACTACATAAGAGCAAAAGTATAGACAGGAGAAGTGTGAAGAGAAAGACGGATCAGTTACAGTGGGTGTCAGAGAAAGGACAAGAGAAGGATAGGAACACAGGTGTGAAGACAGTTGCGAAGGTAGAGAAAACATATACAGGGTGATGTAGAAAGAACTGGAGTCAAGTTGATAAGAGATCGGTAATGGCATTGTATTTTAATTCCTGGAGGTTGTAGCCGTCAAGAAAGCAAGTATATGGAAGGGATTCCACAGGCGGGAAGTGCGAGAGAAAAAGCTGGTGTAGTAGAATTGTCGTCTGCATTTGGTTGATCTAACTGTAAATGGGTGGGACCTTGTCGCCAGTCTGGTTGCACGAGTAAATTTTTGTGGTAGGGGCACCAGTGACTTAATTTCGTCGGAGCAGAAGCCATGAAAATACTTATAGAACAGACAGAGAGAAGCCACATCCCGTCAGTGAGAAACTGGCTGGAGTCGAACCGCCAAGTCGGTACCTATCACATTACTGATTCTTCTTTGGAGCCTGTCGAGAACCCCAAGATGAACAGTGGGGGCGCCTGACTATATATGACAGCAGTATTCCATGCATGGACGGATGGTTGATTTTTATATGTGCAATATGGTTTCAGGCGGAAAACCATCCTGGCACGAGACAGTGACTCAACCTTCCTAGCAGTGGATTTAGCTATTGACTCAATGTAATGGTTCCACTTGAGATCGGACGATAGGGTAAGGCCGAGGAGGTACAGTGTATTGCTCTTAGGGAGACTCGCTTGGTTCATGTTTATGGGAGGCAGGGTGAGTTGCCTGTGATGATTGACAGACAGTAGCTTCGTCTTAGACGCATTGAAATTTACAAGCCACTTCTTACCCCATTCCACCACTGACTGTAGATCCCTCTCAAGATCAGCAGCGTGGTTATGTTTGTTCGCCTCGCCGGATTTCTAACCAATGCGGGAGTAAATTGTGGTGTCGTCTGCATAGATGCCTACTTAGCACTTGATCACGTCTGGGAGATCATTTATGAAAATAAGGAAGAGCGTTGGCCCTAGGATAGAGTTCTGAGGGACATCTGCATTTGTACAGTAGGATGTGGAAGCATGCCCATTCAGGACGAACTTCATTAAGCGGTTAGATAGGAAAGATTGAATTAGATCAAGCAAGCATCCGGTGATACCATAACCCCGCATCTTGCATAGAAGGCCAGCGTGCCAAACCTTATCAAAATCCTTGGAGATGTTCATGGCAACAGCACGAGCCACGCCGGATTTATCAAGGGCCTGGTATACATACTCCGTCGTTAGCATATCGGCTGTGGACCTGGCGAGGCGGAAGCCGTACTGCCTGTCTGAGAATGGTTTATGCCCAGTAAGATGTTGAATTATTTCAGCATTAATAATGGCTTCGAACACTTTCCCGAAAATTGATAGGGCGACAGTTGGATGGGTCCGAGAGTTCCCCCGAGTTCTTAGATACAGGGACCACAGAAGAGGACTTCCAGCATGCAGGAAAACAAGGAAGCAGAAAGGCAGCAATTGTAGAGTTTAGAGAGGACAGAGTAGAGTTCAGGGGCACATTTCTTAAGGACAATTCTATCATCTCCACTCGCCTTATCATGAAATAGTAAGGGACCCGTTAGAAACTACGTATGTCACTTCCGTCTCAGCCAAAGGCAACGCTCTTCATATATCACCAAACACTGAGTATAATGATTTTTCGGTTCTATTTCTATTTTCGAGATGGATTAAATGATTAAAGAAAACACACTGTTTATCACTGATAACATTCGGTTGCATGTATATTTTCTTATAAAGAACAGAGATAAAACCTTTTTTTTTCAGTATAATTCTGGTTTATGTATGGATTCTCGTTTTTCTAAACATTGTCTTTGTGGTGAAGATGAAATAAAAATTCACTATTTTTAACACAAAAGACAATTCGCTTTAAAGATGCAGATAATTCATTAATGAATCTTTAACCCAAAAGACAACCCGTTTAAAAAAGATAAAGAAACTTCATTAATTTTTTTTAACAGCAAACCAATTTGTTTCAAAGATGCAGAAACTTTATTAATGATTTTTTAACCCAAAAGTCAATTCGTTTTGAAGAAGATTCAGAAACTTCATGAATGTTTTTTTAATCCAAAAGACAATTCGTTTAAAAGAAGATGCAGTAACTTTGTAAATGATTTTTTGAACAGGAAACACAATCTCTTCCAAAAAAGCTACATTAATGATTATTTAAACCAAAAGACAATTCGTTTCAAAGAAAATCCAGAAACTTCATAAATGATATTTATATCCCAAAAGATAATTCCTTTCAAAGATGCAAAAACTGCATTAATGATTTTTTAGACCCAAAATACAATACGTTTGAAAGTAATGCAGAAACTTTATTAATGACTTTATAACAAAAAACAATTCGTTTTATTGAAGATGCAGAAACCTGATTAATGATTCTTTTTTTAAAAACAAGACAAAACAATTTGTTTAAAGAAGATGCAGAAACTTCATTTATGATTTTTGGACCGAAAAAACGAATCCGTTTCAAAGAAAATTCAGAAACCTCATTAATAATTACTTTTCTTTAACCCAAAACACAATTTGTTTCATAGACGCAGAAACCTTATTACTGATGTTTTGAACCCCAAAAACAATCTGTTTCAAAGAAGATGCAGAAAATTCATTAATGATTTTTTTAAAACTCGAAAGAGACTTGACTGACCGGGCAGAAGATTATCCCGCAGTAGGTTGCCATTGCTTTCTGTGGTAGACTGGTTGCCAGCCAAGGCTATAGAATCGAATATGTCCTGTTATTTAACCCATGACTGGAGGGAAGAGATGGATTAATACCTTTCCCAAGGGTATTTGCGCGTAAGTGAATGCAATGAATTCAACTGGAATTCGAACTCAGCACCCCGATTTCTCTTTTTGAGCTGATATTCACAACCTACATTTAAGTTTAAGTTAAGCATCAGAATATTGGGAACTCTGTATTAAACATTAGCAACAACACCCAAAATTGATTAGTTTCGGTTTGTTTTGATTTTAGTTTTTACACCAAGTTAACTAGAAGGTGTATGCTCATTGGCCCCTTAATTTTTGTCCCCAACTTTTTTAACTTAATTCCCCACCCCTTTCCCTATCCCATTACGTGACCGGAGATGTTAAGTTTCTTCGTGGATGCGGGGTACTTTTCATTGTTCGAGTGTGTTTTACGTATGTATTTTTGTGTCTGGACGAATGCGTAATCGTGTGTATGGTTGGTCGAATGACTGGCTGTAATTCATCGAAGTCTCGCACAAACTCGTTCAGATAACTGATATTTCTGTCACAATTCTCTATTGTCATTTTTTCAAAACTGGAAGTAGCGGAAATGTGGTTCTACAGAAGGATGCTGCGGATATCGTATACTGAGCATGCAAGCAACGATGAGGTGTTGGAAAGAATGGCAACGAAAAGGAGATTAATACTGAGCATCAGGAAGAGACAACTGAAGTTCCAGGGACAGGCATTGAGGAGGAAGAGCCTTGAGAACCTGATACTAACTGGCCAGATAGAAGGAAAGAGAGACAGAGGAACGCAGCGGATAACATATTTGCAGGGTCTGATCAGGTGGATAACGGAACGGGGGTTGCCAGGAGTAACAGGAGCGAACATACTCAGAGCCACAAGGGATAGGGAGACGTGGAGAACCATGATCGCCTACGTCCTGAAGGGACAGGGCGCATACAAGAAGAAGAAGAAGAACACCATTTAGTTTAGTTTATGCTTATATGGTATTATGCATAGTGTAAATATTGATCGGAGTTTTCACTGTTAAAAGTTATGTTATTCCCTACTCCCCACAGACAAAATGTACATATGGAACTAGATAAGATTTTATAGTCTTTGAGGCATTATGTTGTTTGTAGTAAGTATGTTAAGTAAGAAAGTGCCGTTTTGGTGCAAGAAATATTGTATATTTTGTTTGGGTCAGTGATTGTGGCTAGTTACATTTTTAAAAAAGACAGAAGAAGACCAGACTTTCCCATTTCTAGTGATTGCCTTGTGCAACAGTTTTCTTATTTATACAAAAATAAATATTTTTGCTACGAGACAGTTATTGCCTTGATAATGTTTTTTTGATTCCGATTATTTAAGTTTTGCGTAGAATTTCACCTTCATTTAGTTTCTTTTAACCCTTGAATACTAAGCATCAATACTAACCATGGGTATACCATACTCGATTTAAAAATATCAAAAAAATATTTAATATAAATCTTTATTTGAAATATTTCACATGCAGGCACTTCAAAATTTATACTTTGACTTAATATTAATAGGAACTGAAAAACATACTTAGGTAAGAAAATCAGATACTGAAAACTTAATTAAATAGTAATTAAAATGGTGTCATTTGCACTGGGTTACCCGGATGTGCGTTGTGGTGCAGTGGATATCGTCTCGGAACGACAAATCGGAGAGCCGAGTTCGAATTCCTTGCATTCACTTAAACACAAATACCATTGGGAAAGGTATAAATCTATCTCTTCCCTCCAGTTATGGGTTAAATAATGGGACAGATTGGGTTTTATAGCCTTGTTTGGCAACCGCAGAAAGCAATGGCAACCTACTTCGAGATAATCTTCTGCCCAGGTCAGTAATGTCTCTTTCGAGACATGATCGCCTCAAGCATGTATCGCGTATTGCACCTGACTGACTATATACCCATAGTGTTCTCGGGTTAATTTCAAAGACTGCAAAAAGTTTTAAATCATTTGGTTGCATTTATTTTTACATTGACTGTATCTGTTACTATTTTTGCATTTTGTTTTTCATTTTCAGTTTTCTTTCACCCTCCCCCGGCAATAAGCTAATTTAATTTTCTTATTTTTCTGGTGTAACGTACTTTTATTTGTTGCACTAGTGTTTTTTAATTAATTTTTTCTTTTCCTGCTTTTAATTTTGTTGTGTTTAAGTTTTTTGTATATTCTTCAAATCTTCGTATTTAACGCGCAAATTAAAAAAAAATTATTTATCAGTTTGATTTTTATTTTACCATAAACATTTTGTCAAATTTCTTTTTCAATTTATTTCGGCCATTCTGCTTTCTTGATGGATGAATCTTTTTTGTTACACCCACGTTTAATTTAATTTTTATTTTTCAGTCTTCTTTGTTTTTGAAAATATTTTGCACTGATACAGTTATTTTTAATTGTTTAATTTAAAAGCCCCCTACTTCCTTTGCGTTGTTGTTCGTGTCTTTGAAATAATTTTATTTTATTTTTAATCGTTATTTTTTTTTGTTGTAATTTCCTTCGTTTACTGGTAAACCCAATTTTTCGTTTCTCATTTTAAGTTTTTCATTGTGACTGTTTGTAAGTTAAACTAGTTTTATTATTCTCCATACTTATATTTTAACTAGCAGTATAGCCCGGCGTTGCTCGGGTGTAATAAAAGCTTTAAAACTAATCCATGGTACTAGAGCTCAGACTCAGCCTAAAGAATATTTGTGCGATGTTTGGTGAGAATCGGATAAAAATTGTGGATTTGTATAAAGGACATACAGACAGATAAAAGACACACACACACAAATCTTGCCTTATATATATATATATATATATATATATATATATATATATATATTATCAATTTTCTGCACTATTGTAACAACTGCAATCTTGAAACTTCTGAGTATCGTTTCTTATGTCTTTGTTTATGAGTGTATCAAATTTGATTAAAATCGGACCACTCCATCTATAACCCGATTTTTTCGATTATCGATTTTCGATATTTATCTCGGGTACCTCGACACAAAACCTAGCTAAGAACACTCGCAGACGCTTATAGTACAACTGTGTAAATTTTCAAGAAACTCGGTTCAGCCGATTCGGACTCTATAGATAAGGGATACACACACAGACACACACACACAGACAAAATTCCATTTATAAATAAGTTTAGATAGAT
Source organism: Ascarosepion bandense (assembly GCA_037127315.1). Taxonomy (NCBI): domain Eukaryota; kingdom Metazoa; phylum Mollusca; class Cephalopoda; order Sepiida; family Sepiidae; genus Ascarosepion; species Ascarosepion bandense. Next base: position 1,097,904 of record JBBBDQ010001640.1, read on the forward strand.
ATGTGTCATAACTTGATTTTTTTTGTTTTAGAAAAAAAAAAGGAAACAAAAGAAAAAAGGCACACTTTTACAATTTGTCTGACAAAAGTCGGTCCGTTAAAAAAACCTGTTCGGTTAAAAAAATATAATTGATTATAACCACCGGACAAAGAATAAAAAAAAAATAGAAAGACATTACCATTGACGACAAAAAAAAAAAAAGAAAAGAAAATGATAAAATTATAGTAACCGGAAATGGTCACAATTCCGAAAGTGGAAAAATACACCAACCGAAAATAAGACAACCAAAACTGAAAAGGACAAGAACAACGACACCAACAACAGCTGTAATGAATTTTCTGGATAATGCTAGATTTAAAAGCCTTCATCTCCGTCCACACCTGCCTGGATGTAGAGGAACAAACAATTTCGGTCATTGTGACCGGTTGTAAACCAACCTGCTGGAAGTGTGGAGAAACTAGTCACCTTTCCTTTCTTGCCCAAAGAAAAAAGTCTCTGAAGTTCTGGCCCCCGCTGACACAAATTCTCCTCTAGTCGTAATTGTTATTTCCGTCTCGCCTGGTTGGATACAATACTCGGTCCCCTATTTCCGGAAAACCTTTGCTAGCCGCTTGTGAGGGAAGTTGAAAGATATATATATATATATATATATATATATATATATATATATATATATCCACTAATAATGGTATCTTCCCAGTATATGCAGGTTCGAATATTTCCGGAAGATAGATATTTAAAAAAAAAAATTATCGAATATTTACGCCAGTGGATATTTAGAATGTACTGTGCATTTATTAAACAACAAAAAACAACAAAAAACAACAAAAAACAAAAACGAAACAATCAACTCAAATACGAGTATCCATTAAAAGTAATGTTTAAACAAATTAATTTAAACAATATATATATATATATATATATATATATATATATATATATATCCGAGTGAATAAGGAACGAAGAAAAATTTACAACGTCCAAAACATTAGTTTAAAACAATGCTCGATATATAATATAGAGCTGTGAATATTTATTATGAATTATATTTTAGAACATGAACAAATTATATATATATATATATATATATATATATATATATCCACTACAAATTGTACATCTTGTCTGACATTGGACTTCCAATGTCTCATCAGGTGGACACCATCTAATGAAACATTGGAAGTCCAATGTCAAACAAAATGTACAATTTGTAGTGGATATATATATATATATATATATATATATATATATATATATATATAAAATGTGTTCATGTTCTAAAATATAATTTATAATATATATATATATATATATATTGACACTGTTTTTTTTCAGTGGTATACTGATAAAAAGATATTTTGGTAAGCAGTTTTTTTTATATCGAGATAGAGATAGACCCATAATAAGATTTATGTGGAGAGGTTTTACACTTAGCTTTTTTAATTAAAAGAACCCTGAGGAGTGAGTTCATCATAGTGATGCTTGAACGAAACTTTGAAGTCTGCATGACTTTGCTCAGTTAAGTGACAAACATCTCCACAATAATCCTATATATATATATATATAGCGGAAAATCCTGAAGATTAACGAAATGGTTTTAACAACCGACATATTTAATTTATTCGTTAGAACATTATTTTTAATCGATACTCGTATGGAAATAGATGTTCTGTTTTTAATCAAACGGTATATATATATTTATTTTTACCGGCCTGATTATTTACTATAAATGTTGTTACGAAAATGTGTGTCATTCGGCAGGATTCGAACCTGCGACTTCTATCAACAGAGGGTAAGCCACCAATTGATCTGGTACGTCTTAAACCACTCGACCACGAATGATTTCACAGTCTAATCGAAGTAAAATTATCCCCTTATATAACCCAATTTTCGATTCTGCATAAATAAAAGTGAATGCCGAATGACACACACTTTCGTAACAAAATTTGTCGTAAATAATCAGACCGGTAGAAATAAATATATAAATATACTGTTTGATTAGAAACAGAATATCTACTCAAATACGAATACGTGTATCGATTAACAATAATGTTTAAAAATAATAAATTATATATATATTTATACACACACACACACACACACACACACACACACACACACACACACACACACATATATATATATATATATATACGAGATTATAATTTTACTCGTCTCGAAACCTTCCTCGAAAACTATCGAACGAAGGAAAAAATGGTTGTAAAAAAAATAAAAAAAGAGCTTAGGGCATGAAAGTCAGTCAAAAGTGTTCGGACCGAAATCAGCACGAAGCCCAAAGTAAAAACCCGACACGAGTAATCATCAACAGAAAGTGCTCAATACAAAGGTAGAGCAAACTAAATAGCAACTAATGAGCCAGACGAACCTACCTAGGTTTCTCCTAAACGGATCATCAGGGAAAGTTGGCCAGTGCTATATATATTGTAACAAAGTGCTATATATATATATTGTAACATAGGTGCTATATATATAATGGCTGGCTGGGAATATATTTATTTGTGATGGCGGCGAATAAACAGTAAGATGTCTGCTAAGGCACGTTTGTACTTGTTTAACTCTCAGAAAGTAAATCTGCTTTTTATACTCCTACCATGCTGAAATGATGTTAGCGACAGTTTCTGCGAAAGAGCTCATAATCTGTCATGATGAACAGTTTGAACGCTGAAACTCTCAGTCGCAATGACTTGTGGCCTTGTGCTAACACAATCACCGACTGCTTCCGATTAGTTCTGTCTTCTTATGTGTCACTCCCAAAGATTGATTCAACCTATGAGTATGGCTTTCAGGCATTTTCAACGGTGACACCAGCTGGGATCGCCTTCTTTGACCGATAACAAGTCGACGAGAGTGAGATTGGAACACGGCTCTCATATATATGTGTATAAATGAATACTCACGTACAATAAATAAAAAAAAGTTTTAGGTACATTCATTTATCGAGACGCCCCCACCAAAATCTTACGTTTTATCATTTGGTCAGATTTTGAAAGATGGTCAGGCTAAATAGTTTTCAACACTCCCACTCGCATCCTATGTGTATATTTTCGGGATCGAATTTCTTCTCATTTTTATGGCGGAACTTCTAATCCCCAGACGACAGAACTTGAAGACTTCATATTTATTTACTATGGGGATGGTTCTTGTTTAAAAGTCAATAGAAGCAGCCATCATCACTGTGACTTTGCCTCACCAGACTTGTTTGTATTCTCGTTTTTTGGTTCGGTGATGAGTGGCTGTCTGGTAAGTTGGCTAATGTTCTAAGAATCACGTCATATCATGTTCATAATCCACATTCCCTGTTTTCCTTAGATTTTTGATTAACTTTTCTTTCTTTTTTTTAATGTTTTTTATAAGTCATTGTTTTTTCAGTATCAACATTCGATACTTTATATATTTTTTTGTTATTTATCATTTTTTCATTCATCATTTTTCGATATTTCATATTTATTCGTCATTTCATTGTTTTTTTAAAAACTTTTTTGATTTCATATTTATTCATATTTTTTTTTTACTTATTTCGATGTTACATATTTTTTATGTTTCATATTTTTCAATATTTCGTGATATATCATATTATTTTGGTATTTCATATTTTTTATTGTTTTTAAGGTTTTTTATATTTTATATTTTATATTTTTTGTTCTTAATATTTTGGGATATTTAATACTTTCTGAGGGTCTTAGATTTTTGAATAATTTTATTCAATATTTCTTTTCATATTTTTTGATAGTCTTTGCTTCTTAATATTTCATACTTTTCTAAACATCTTAGTATATATTAGTTTGCACATTAAATGCTTTACATTTGCACTGGCTATTTTTTAAATTTTGTTTATTTAGTTTTAATTTTAAATTTAAATTTTATTTATTTTATTTTACTTAAGCAATTTTGAAGTTGATGTGCGTTGTAGTACAGTGTTTATCAGTTCGGAGCGAGAAATTGCGAAGCCAAGTTGAATTCCAGTTGAATTCCTTGCATTCACTTACGCACAAATACCCTTGGGAAAAGTATTAATCCGTCTCTTCCCTCAAGTTGTAGATTAAATAATAGAACAGATTGGGTTCTATAGCTTTGGCTGGCAACCAGTCTACCGCAGAAAGTAATGGCAGCCTACTGCGGAATAACCTACTGCCCAGTCAGTCATGTCTCTTTCGAGACATGATCGGCCAAGCGTGTATCACGTATGGCACTTAACTGACTGTCGTGTTTATTTTATTTGTTTATATTTTACTTTTATTTTATATTTTATTTTTAATGTTATTTTTTAATTTAATTTGATTTTTATTTAATTTTTCTGTATAAGTAATCAATGATTTTATCTGTGCAATTAACTGTAATGTCACATATGAAAACTAATTATTCTTTTAAATAATTAAAAGTATAAATATCCTTATTGTTTATTCATTCGTTTTCTATAGTTTATAAACCATTAGCAGGTTATTTAAAGCCAGAAAAATATTTTGAGATTGTAAGAATTTTTATTTTTGTAGGAGATAATAACGATTCAATGATCATTATTATCTTTAGTGATCAAGTGTCACTAATTAACCCATAGCTGGGAGGGAGAAAAGGTGTATTCATACGTAACCAAAATTTGATAAACAAACACGAAATTATAATCTAAATATGAAATGGGGGGAGTAATTCTATATTACAATCAATATATAAATTTGTCTCTCACTTTATTGTCACGGTAATTTCTATAAATTTATATTTCAGAGAAAGTAAATACATATAAAATCTTACCTGTATAGCCAATCAGTATTTCATTGATTGATTGGTTCCTTTTCTACAGTTTATCAACCCATTCCTGGTTATTTAAAGCCAGGAAATATTTTTAGATAGTAAGATTTTTTTTTTATAATAATAACTAGCAATATAGCCCGGCGTTGCTCGGGTGTAATGAAAGCTTTAAAACTAATCCATGGTGCTGGAGCTCAGACTCTTTGGACATTGGCACGAAAGACTAAAAAGCAATAGTTGTTTCCAGTTAAAGCGAAACCGTAGACTGAAAGAAAAATGAATGGATGTAAGTCAAATTTTGATTTACTGGTATCGACATCAAATGAGTTTTTTTCGTCGTAAACTGAATTTTGAAGGCTAAATAAGTCCTCTGAGTAAATGGTATCATGGTTGAGACTAAGAACTACAATTATACCAACTTAGAGCCAAACCCGAAGCAAAAACTAAGATAAAAGGGCTGAAAAAAATACACACATACACGCAGATAAACAGACACACACACAAACATCTTGCCTTTTATATATATATATATATATATATATATATATATATATATATATATATATATTATCGATTTTCTGCACTTAAGAATTGCAACCTTGAAACTTCTGAATATTGTTTCTTATGTCTTTGTCTATGAGCGCATCAAATTTGATTAAAATCGGACCACTTTTTCTATAACCCGATTTTTTCGATTATCGATTTTCGATATTTATCGACGGTCAGTCAGTTAAGTGCCATACGTGATACACGTTTGGCCGATCATGTCTCGACAGAGACATGACTGACTGGGAAATCATATTTCGGAAGTGTTGTGGAGAGTAGTTTTCGTACTGAAGGTTATAATCTTGCTATATCGGTTGCAAAAAAAAACAAAAAAAAACTCAACGCACCCAAAATGATAGGAACTTGGTAATCTTCCACTGTAAGCGGACTCCTTAGTATTCGGCCGACTGCCGGCTAATATCAACTGCCTTAGTCCAACGATGTCCAAACTAGAACTAACTAATAGTTCTACTGAACTCCAATAGAACTCTAAAGAACTCTCTAGAACTTCTAAGAACCCTAAGAACTTCCCAAGAACTTCTCGAGTTAACTTTCTGTTAACTCCTATTAATATAGGAGGGACAATCCATTATCTGAGGAATAGGTGTGTTTCATCATAGCAAAAAGAGACATGATTGACTGGGCAGACGATTTTTCCTCAGTAGGTTGTCATTACTTTCTGCGGTAGACTGGTTGCCAGCCAAGACTATAGAAACCAATCTGTCCTGTTATTTAACCCATAACTGAAGGGAAGAGACGGATTAATACCTTTCTCAAGGGAATTTGCTCGTAAGTGAATGCAAGGAATTAGATTATTAAAAATATCGTTACCGTTGATGGGCTTGAGCAAATGAGTAGCAAAGCAAGATTTTGGAGATGTAACAAGAGAAAGTGTGTCAAGAGCTACAAGGGATAGTGTGATGCGGAAGGCCATGATCGCCTACACCCTGAAGGGAGACGCACGGCACATAGAAAAAGAAGAAGATCCGCTACTTTCCTCTAATTTCCTTCGTATTCCACTGGCAAGAAGTTCCACTCGTGCCGATTCTTCCCTTGAACAACTGTTCTGTGGAACCGACTCCAAAGAAGGTGATTCCCCGATCACTGCAATCACAACCTGTTCTCCTATTTGCATAAACTGCCTCTTACTCTGTAACACTCTACCTTGAGTGATCCCCAGGCCTTGTACAATATGTCCTGTGAGAGACAAATTTTACAATCCCTCTTTCCTCATTATGGGCCTTAGAAACTTCAAATATTTCTTTCTGATGAAGGGTATACTTTTTGTTTGCATTTTCTTTAAAACTTTATCGTTGCTTACCTGTTTAGTCTATATTATTTTCAGCATTCTTCAACAGAACCACATTTCTGTTGTCTGAAGTATCTTTTTTATCTGTGAAAAATTTGAAAATACTGGAACCGTCAACATAATGTCCTACCTTAAAGAAATAGGTTCATACCAAAACGTAACACTTATAGCACTAAAAACTAATTATTTATTAAATTATTTATTAAACAAGTTGATACCATAAAATTGTTTACGAAATATCTGCCATTAAAACCATCAAAATGCTTACAAAATACATGTAGCTGGAGACATGAAATTGGTAACAAGACATAGCATTGCTTTCAACATATATGTAGTTGATACCATAAAATTGTTTACAAAATATCTGTAGTGAAAGACATAGAATTGCTTACAAATATCCGTAGACCAAACTATAACATTGCTTTCAAAATATCTGTTTGAAACCATATTTTCTTACAAAGTATCTGTAGGTTAAGCATAATATAGCCTATAAAACGTATATAGTTGAAGCAATAGAATTTGTTAAAAATATCTGTTGTCCAAGTCATGAAATTGCTTGCATATCATATGTGGTTGAAGCCACAAAATCGCTTACAAAATATATGTAATTAAAGCCATGAAATTGCTTTCAAAATATATAGAGTTTAAGCCATAAAATTGCTTACAAATTATCTGTAGTTTAAGCCATAAAGTTCCTTACAATATATCAGTCGTGCAAGACAAAAAAATGCTGAGAAAATACTGGTTTTTGTTTCTTTGGAGGTTTAACGACCTATCAATCCTTATGGGATCATTTATGGTTATAACCAATGATTTTTTGGTAAGGTTATTTTATTTTTAGAACATTTTTCTTTTCGAGTATCAAGATTCATTGGGATTTGTTTTTAAGAGCAGTGTCCCAAATTCCTACCTTTGTTATTTAACCCATAACTGGAGGGAAGGGACGGATTAATACCTTTCCCATGGATACCAGTGCTTAAGTGAATGCAGGGTATTCAACTGGAATTCGAACTCGGCTCACCGATTTCTCTTTCTGAGCCGTTATCCACTGCACCACAACACACATCCGTCACTAAACGCTTACAGCACCTGGTATTCCCAAGCGGTCAGCCATCTAAGTACTGACCAGGCTCAACTTCGGTGATCGAGCGAGAACCGGTGTATTCAACGTGATAGGCCGTAAGCCGAAAATATTTGCAGTTGAAACCGTAATATTGCGTAAAAATATTTATATTTCAGAAAGTATAACCAAAGGTGTTGACATGTCATTAAACAAATACAACCAACAAGTTATATGCGAAGAGACTGTCCCGCTTAATCAGATAGTCATTGGCAATTACTGAACTTTGAGACATTGTTGAAATCTGACAGAATTTAAATGATATGACTCATCTTAGAGATTATTATTATCTATGGTCTGTTGCTCCATAGTTAAGTTAGTTGTATGTATCTCCCCATACAGCTTAGCCAACTTTGTTTTGCTACACTAACATTGTATTATTGTATTATTGTTGGCATTGTTAGCACACTAACATTGGTACTAACCAATATTTTTCGTGTTAACCAGATTTCGGATTAACATCCACCCACGTCATTCTGCTTCTGACGTGTATGTCATTGGGTTAAGTTTCGAACTCCATAAAAGCGTTATTCCAAGATTTTGAGGATAGACGCGAAAATCTCTTTTAAATGTTGACTTGCTGCCAGTACTTCTGAAAAGTATGGTTACATTAGCCACATTCTGTCATTTTTCAGAAAATTGTTAATCTGTTAGCTTTTAATATGCCATCTGTTAACATTGAGTCATTCTGCAGTTTTCTCATAGGATTCAATTTGTCACCTTTCAACACTTTTTAAATTCTTGGGATTTATTTTCTTTTCTTTCAGAGAACATTGGCGACAATGCTCTACAAAAATTCAAATTTTTCGCAATTTACCATCTCTCTTTTTCCTTGTTCTAGCATCCATTCAAGTAACATTCATGTCTGTTACAATCAAATTTGTCGCCGTGGTATATGGGCTGTAGCAGCTGAACAGTTAGAAGAATTCCCAGGGGGAAGATGTCTATATTTTTGAGATGAGGTATTGCAATCATTTTCGGAAGGTTGAACTCATCTTTGATGCCATATTCACAACGTTTCGACCATTCGATCTTCAGACGTTTGAAATTTAGAACTGTTGGATTTTAGGTTTTTTTTAAAAATTAGATTTTTACTACCTCATGAGTAAAGTGGCAGAAATGTTTAGGTTAAAATTAGGATAAAATAATCATGTTATACTTAGGTATATTGCAGTAAGAAAAACAATTAAATATAGTGCGGGTCACTTATTTTTGTAAAATATTTTTTAATCTTTATGTTATATTAGAGCATAAGTTATAAATGAAACATTGTAATTTTTTAAATTCTAAAAGAGAATTATTTTTTCTGGGTAAGATACATTGTGGGACCATATATTATTTAAATGAGTAGACAATAATTTTTAACATCAGATTAGATTATAGTTTTTTTAAAAATTAGATTAAAACCTCAGGAGTAAAGTTGCTGGAATGTTTAGTTTAGAATCAGGATTTAATTATGTTATACTAAGGTATATTATAGTTTTGTAAACCTATTAAGTATTATGTGGGTAATTTATTTTGGTAAAATAATTTTCAACTTTTAAGTTATATTGGAGCATAAGTTGTAAATGAAACAACCCAATTAAATTTTTTAGATTTTGCTTTTTTGACTTTGTACTATTTTATGAGTAAAGGGGATGGAATGTTTAGGTTAGAATTAGAAGTAAATAATTATAGTATACTAAGGTATATTGTAGTTAAGAAAAAAACACGTATTTGGTGGACCATTTATTTTAGTAAAGTACATTTTAATTTTTTTTTATTGGAGCTCAAGTTATAAATGAAACATTATAGTTAATTAAATTTTAACGAAAAATATTTTCGATGTTTACATAAAACGGTCAATACACCTCTACGGTTCAGTAGATCCATATTTTCAGGGAACATTAAAAGTTGTAGCTTTTCACTCAGGCACAGACGGGAGATATTGTAGAACGACTTACAGATTCTTGTTATTTCGAGAATTTTCCATTTTAATTTGGAGGTTTTGTTTGTATCCTTTAACTTCCAAAAAAATGCAGAAAAGAATATTTGGTTTCGGTACGTGTTATTTTTTTTAAGGAAGTTAAATGCATATACCAACGCTGTTTAAAATTAGTTTCGTAGATTTAATGTAAACATTTTTAATAGTTAATTTTTCATTTGCTGTTATATTACCTTGGTACACAATAGAACTAGTTAGATACTTGTTTTCCAGTGGGCAATTGTTAGGATTTCGACAATTACATGAACTTATAATATTGTTATCTTTATTATCTGGATAGTTATTGTTATTTTGGTTTATGTGCTGATTTAAGATTTTATTATTATGATATTTAATGAATTTTTTTCTAGATTATTTGTACAACTATGGCTTAATTTAAGAGTATTTTTATTTAAAAAATTTACGTAGAGGAGTATTATTAAAGAAATATTTCTTAATTAGATTAAGGAACTTCAGCCCTAACTTGGTGCTAACCATTTGGCTAAAAGTTAATATTAAGCTCTACTCAGTATTGAGCACTCTTTATAAAAGTAATTGCGTGAACAGTGGATTTTAATCTATGTACTATTTCACTTTTTTACATATATATATATATATATATATATATATATATATATATATATATGTGTGTGTGTGTGTGTGTGTGTGTGTGTGTGTGTGTGTGTGTGTGTGTGTGTGTTAAAGAGTAAGACACACATCACTTACTTGCTACCCAGGTTTCGACCAATGCAAGTGTCTTCAGGCATGCTAGTTACTAGCTAGTTACTAGCTTTCCTGAAGAGACCCGCGTGGTCGAAACCTGGGTAGCAAGTAATGTGCTGCTTTTTAACATATTGTTAGCTCTGCATATTCAGTTCATTTGTGTTCGGTGTGCATTGGGCACTTTTTTCGAACTACTGTCTGCTGGTCCAACCAGCCACTACTTAGCGAGTATATATATATATATATATTGCAATGAGAGTAATAATTTTTGTGTTAGAGGACATAATGAGCATAATATATATATATATATATATATATATATATATATATATATATATATAACAGACGGTTTCGCTCTCACTTATAATTTTTTTTTAATTGGAAGAACTTAACGTAAAATGTAAGAGTTGTGAAAAATAAGATACTCTATGATGGGTAAGGGAGAATGAACTGCTAGAAATGATGACAGCAAGACCCAGCAAACACTGTCGTTTTTTACACAGCAAAGGTATGCAAGACCTAATGTAAACAGACGCCACCACCTCCAAATAAAAAAGTAGATGTGAATTGGACAAAACGGAAAAACAAGTCACATCATAATCCATGGCACATCTATTTTTTAAAAGATGTTCACAAATATAAGAAATAATAGAAAGTTTATATTTTATCCTCATTATGTCTTCTAACAATTATAACTCTTAATGTAATACTCAAATTTTGTACCACAAAAATCTCTTTAAATATATATATATATAATTCAGTCACATACAAACTCGTTTTGTTGTATCACAGCTCATCAGTGTGGCTAGAGGCCTCCACTTGCTTCCAGCCAGGATCGAAACTAGATCGATTTTGACAGTCGGAGTTCTTACTTCCTAAGCCATGGGCGCATGTAATGAGAGAGAGAGAGAGAGAGAGAGAGAGAGAGAGAGAGAGAGAGAGAGAGAAGATTTAGCCTTGACAACTGAATTCATACTAAAGAGTAACGCGTAAATCGCAGAAGTTGTAACTGTTTTAAAGTGTTCCTCTCTAGAAGGCTCTCGTATATATATATATATATATATATATATATATATATATATATATATATATATCCTTTCAAATTTCACTCACACTATCGACTCGGTCGATTAAAAACTTAATTAGTCGATTAAAGTTTATTACTTTACTCGCCTGCGGTCTATTAAAAATCTCGCAATGAATCGTGTCCCTTCAAATATATATATATATAAAAATCTGATTTCTTTTGCAACCCAAAAGTATGCCATTGAAGATTCACAAGTTACTTAGAATGATCTACAATAACATTATTGAAGTCTTTGGTCTCGCTTTTATCGTCCCGGTCAGTGTAAACACTCATTTTATTAACGTTTCCACAGTGGAGCGAAAATGTCTCTGTCGCCCAGATTAAAGAGGTGCACAGATTTTTGGAAACTCATTTAGAAAAATATTATCCTTGAATCAATATTTCATCCCCGCTTATGAATAGTAAAAACGCACATTTGAGAGAAAGAAAAAAAAAACGCTTACTTCTTTCAACCACGCACCGAAAAACAAATTATACAAGTAATTTTTTTATAGAAAATCGTTGAGAAAATCAGATTTGTTCTTTTTTATCATCTATGAGATGGAGGTTGTAGTCAAACAGAAGAAAGAAACTATAAATTTAGATACCTCCACCCAATTGCCAAAAAAAAAAAAGAAAAAAGAAAAAACAAACGACACTATATCATGATGTTAAAAAGGCTTAAACTTAATAAAGTTTTATCATTAAAATGTTTAAGAGGAAAGATCAAATCTTGTTATTATTTTTTAACATTTTTAAATCTTTTCTAACAGGCTCGATGTTTTAATTAAAATTTTATTTTTTGTTTTCCGTCAGTAATTCACGCTATGTTTACATAAGGTGACTATTAAGAAAATGGTCGAGTAAAATTTTCCTTCGCTCTCGTGTAAAATCCTTTGTAAAATAAAGACGGAAGCTGATGATGGTTCGCCTGAAATAGGCCTACACTTCCGATTCACCATAAAATAACTACCTTAATTTTTCTTATATTTGCTCTATATGTATTTATATGCATATATGTTTAGAGCTCTCTTAGAGAGTTATCCTACCACTATATGTACAGGATACTCCTTTGGATTCTTCTATACCCACACTGCATGCTGATATATATATACATACAATATCATAAGGACAACCTGAAGATATATTTATACTGATATCTTTGACATAATGAAGAAAGAAAAACGAACTGAAATCTCTCAAATTGAAAGTATAAAGCTGGGTGGACATCGATTGTCATGATTGTTAATGCCGGATGTTCGACCTTCTTGTCCATCGTTTTGCCATATTTTTTAATTTGTCTCAATGAGTCTCATTCATTCTCACCTGTTTCTACCTTCTACCACCAAACGGTGGTCACAGTCAATAGAACATATTTGGAGGAAGATGACTATGACGAAAAGCAACATTTCCTAATGGAAACATCTAATCAATTCCTTTACGCCACTTCCCTTATCCAGTTCTTCTTTACCTTCCTTCATTTCAAATCCTCCTTCATTCCGTTATATTTTCCACAAGTATCGATTCTTAGACGGGCTTATGTTCCGGCCGAGCAACTATTAGTTCTGTTTTCACCTTCAGGTTTACAATTGTGGTTTTCATTCTTGTTGTTCCTGTTATTATTTATTTTTTCATTTTTGTTTTCCATTATATTTTTGTTAATATATTTGATGTTTGTTTTACTTTTTTGAAAGCAGAAATCGATTTTTCTTAAGTGTGTTGCAATAAGAGAAGCAAAAAAGACGTGCAAACATAGCAACTTTACTATCTTCAGAAGCACTTCTCTGTCCTTATTCATCCACATCTTCATTTAGTTACAAGCGCTCTTATCTTTCATATCGCAATCTGTTTACATTTATCTGTCTCTTGTTCTGTATCTCAGTCAGCTTCTATCTATCTATCTATCTATCTATCTATCTATCTATCTATCTATCTATCTATTTCAGTTTGATCATAACTAGTTATCAATTTTAGTCTGGTCATATCTATCTATCTATCTATCTATCTATCTATCTATCTATCTATCTATCTATTTCAGTTTGATCATAACTAGTTATCAATTTTAGTCTGGTCATATCTATCTATCTATCTATCTATCTATCTAAATCTGATCATATCTATCTATCTATCTATCTATCTATCTATCTATCTATCTATCTATCTATCTAAATCTGATCATATCTATCTATCTATCTATCTATCTATCTATCTATCTATCTATCTATTTCAGTTTGATCATAACTAATTATCAATTTTAGTCTGGTCATATCTATCTATCTATCTATCTATCTATCTATCTATCTATCTATCTATCTATCTATCTATCTATTTCAGTTTGATCATAACTAGTTATCAATTTTAGTCTGGTCATATCGATCTATCTATCTATCTATCTATCTATCTATCTATCTATCTATCTATCTATCTATCTAAATCTGATCATATCTATCTATCTATCTATCTATCTATCTATCTATCTATCTATCTATCTAAATCTAAATGATCATATCTATCTATCTATCTATCTATCTATCTATCTATCTATCTATCTATCTATCTATCTATCTATTTCAGTTTGATCATAACTAATTATCAATTTTAGTCTGGTCATATCTATCTATCTATCTATCTATCTATCTATCTATCTATCTATCTATCTATTACAGTTTGATCATAACTAGTTATCAATTTTAGTCTGGTCACTATCTATCTATCTATCTATCTATCTATCTATCTATCTATCTATCTATCTATCTATCTATCTATCTATTTCAGTTTGATCATAACTAGTTATCAATTTTAGTCTGGTCATATCATATCTATCTATCTATCTATCTATCTATCTATCTATCTATCTATCTATCTATCTATCTATCTAAATCTGATCATATCTATCTATCTATCTATCTATCTATCTATCTATCTATCTATCTATCTATCTATCTATCTATCTATCTAAATCTGATCATATCTATCTATCTATCTATCTATCTATCTATCTATTTCAGTTTGATCATAACTAATTATCAATTTTAGTCTGGTCATATCTATCTATCTATCTATCTATCTATCTATCTATCTATCTATCTATCTATCTATCTAAATCTGATCTATCTATCTATCTATCTATCTATCTATCTAAATCTAAATCTGATCATATCTATCTATCTATCTATCTATCTATCTATCTATCTATCTATCTATCTATCTATCTATCTCAGGCTTTTCATAGATGTGAATGCACAATGAAATATATCCGATTTTAACAATTTCTCCACGAAAAACCTTTTTTCTTCTATCTCTCATGTCCTTTCTATCATTCGTAAATCATGATTCAACCACAAATTCCCGTCTTTTATTGCATTAAGTAACTTTGACGCTTTTAATAACCCCTTTTCCTTGTTCCACTATCCATTCACGCAAATCTAATTCTTATTTAATTGGCAAACCTTTTTCTCCCCTGTATCTATCGCAGTGATTTCAATTGTCTCTTTCTTATTCTAAGTTTAAGTGTCCTTGTCAGTTTCCAGAAGACTTCCTCATTTGCTCACATATACTGTCCACCGTATTCTAAGTGTTCATTGGTAGAATTACATCTCTGTCGTCTTGATTCGTTTTTTCTTTGGGAATTGATTGTTCAGCATTCGTTGCTCTAAAAAAGTAACAAGTTTCTGATATAGTGATTTTGAAAAATGTGTGAAGTGTTCGGCGAGATTCGCAAAACGCTGGGCAATTTGGCAAATAATCATTCTGTTCGAATATTTTGGATAGCATATGGTATCTGTCAGTTTCACCACCTTAATCGACAGTATACAGGATCATTGAAATGTAAATCCCTATTTTATATATGATGGACTCTCCAATCTTGTAAGAATTGTAGTTAGACGGGAGAGTCCATCATACACAAAGTAGTGAGTTACTTTTTAGTCACCTTGTAGATTTGAGGTCGGCACCCACTCAAAGAGATTTTGAAGAGGGAATTTGATTCTGGTTGACAACTTTGTGTCACGGAGAAGCCCACATACAAGGCTAGAAGCGCCTCCCTCGCCGCCCCGAAAATTAAGACAGGCGAAATCTGGGAAACCTGATTGAATCGAGCTGTCGGATGCTTGGTCTGTCACTGTCCACTTTGGTTTCACCAGCTCGACTGGCGCTGCTCTCTCTCGCCAGTTTGGCTTGTTGCGGTATTATATTGGTCCGCAAACGGATATTGAATGATGGTAAAAATCCATATATATATATATAGATATATATAAAAAAGGCAAGATGTTTGTTTATGTGTGTGTGTGTGTGCATTTTTCGCTCTTTCTATGCGCCTTCGGATTTCAGTGTCATGTTTTTCATATTCTGTTATTACAATCTCTATATTTTTAATTTTCTGCACTTTTTTTATTTTGATCTTCATAAGTATTTTAATAGGGGATGGGAAATGTGACACGGAAATTCGAAGTCGTGTTGAGTTAGCGGAAGATTCTTTCAAAAAATTAACAAAGTACTTAGAAACAACAACATTTCATTGGGAACAAAGAAAAGAGTACTGAACTGTTGCAATATCGGTACTCCGATATGGCTAGGTAGTTTCCTCAGATATTATAAGACTTGAAGCAACAGAAATATGATTCTACAGAAGGATGCTGAGAATAGCATGGACTGTATAGGTGAGCAGCGACGAAATTTTATGATGTGAAGACATCATAACGGTGTCCTCACGAAACTTCTAAGTCGGTATGAACCTCCTCAATTGAAGTGACAAACGTTTTGGTAATATTTAAATTAGGTCAGAAAAAAGTTGTATTAAAAAGTGCTCAAAACACACACACACACACACACACACACACACACACACACACACACACACACACACACATATACATATATATATATATATATATGTTGTAGAGGTTTTGAATATTTTTTCATTTGCTAACGAGTTATTTCCGCAATCTAGGTTTCAACCTTTTGGTATCTTCAGTCGATTTATAATAACAGATTTTGTAACGTACAACAGAGATTTTTACGAACGCACGACTAGAATTTTTAAACAACCGAAAATTTCAAAATTAGGAATGAGTTATTTAAGGCACTTAAACACTTTCATCCAGGTTTGTGTGATCCTAGGATATATTTTTTGGTGCGATTATATCTGGACATTTTTCTGATCTTTCATTTAGTAATTTTTTTTTCTTTAGTTGAAACTTAGGTTGCGAAAATAACTCGTTTCTAAATATATATATATATATATATATATATATATATATATATATACACACAAAGAATCTCAAGCTAGCCAAAACCTACCGCGGTTTCACACTACGGCTCGTCAGGGCACTTTTTCTTTCTTTTTTTTGTGGTTGGTTCCGTTTGGGTTTTTTTTTCTTTACTGCGGAGTATCGTATGTCTTGTCCTTATTCCGCGGATTTCTTTTTTTTTCTCCCCTCTTATCCAACGCCTTAGTGCACCGGATTGTAACGGAATTAGGTTCTGTTTGTTAATGGTTTTTCTTAAGGTTTATCTTAGTATAAATTTAAAACTTAAATACTTGCAGAGTCTATTTAGTTATTATTTTGAATAGTATATATATATATATATATATATATATATATATATATATATATATATATATGTAGATAGATAGATAGATAGATAGATAGATAGATAGATAGATAGATAGATAAGAAAATGAAGTCATATTTAAAAAATTAATGTAAAATAGACACATTATATAAAAAATGTTTTAGAGGAAAAAAATAAAAAATCTTTCAAGTCAAGGAAACCGAAAAATTGTAGTTCATTGGCTGATGTCACCATTCGTGTCTTAGCGACTTAAAAAATAGATGTTTCAAGCAGGACCAGCAAAAAAAAAAAAAACAAAAAAAAAAAAATAATATAGGACAAGCACTATATCGTGATTAACCATAACATTATCCTCCTAATAAAAACATACCGAAAGAAAATTCAAGTAATATTTAAGGTAGAAAATATCCACAGTATTTAATAAAGACTTCCGAAAGGTAAAAATATACGCACTTCACTTTGCTATTTCCTTTCTCAGCCAATGCTTGTTGTGCTTATTTTGCTAAAGAGTGATTATATATATATATATATATATATGTTCTAAATATATACTGTTAAATACAAGAGACAATGAATGTCTATTATGTTTAATCATGAGCCGTTCTAAACGTTGCATTTTGACTTTAATTTCAGTTGAAAATAAAGACAAAAATTCTCCAACATTTGGATAATTTTTTATTAATTTGGTTCTAAGCTTTCGGCACACATGAGCCATCTTCAGAGAGGTTAATAAAATCGTCGGTGATGGTGGATGTTATTGTGTTACCGTCTTAATAACCTCTCTGAAGATGGCTCATGTGTGCCGAAAGCTTAGAACTAAATTAATAAAAAATTATCCAAATGTTGGAGAATTTTTGTCTTTATTTTCAACTGAAATTAAAGCCAAAATACGACGTTTAGAACGGCTCATGATTAAACATAATAGACATTGATTGTCTCTTATATTTAACAGTATGTGTTTAGAAAATTATTTGCTGTCTCGATACACTATATATATATATATATGAGTGAGAGAGTGAGGAAAATATATATTAAAGGTGGAGTGATTCAATGTAAGTGAAGAATGCGAGAAATTGCGGTGGACACTTTAAAGGAGAAAAAAGTAAATTGGCTGTAGGCGATAGAAAGAAAAAGTGAGGAGAATTGAAAGAGAAAGAAAGAGAGAGACAAGAAGCAATATGCAGAGAAGATGAGAAAGTAAGAATGACAAAGAAAGAGAGAGTCGGGTGAGAATGTGTGTAAGATAACTGAACAACTTGATCGATTTAATAAAGTGAAAGAGAGAAGATCACGCCAGAAAAATGAAAAAAAAAAGGAAGGGAAGGTAGAAAGAAATAGATGAAGAATGAAAATAATAACAAAGAAATAAAGGAACGAATTAAGGAAAGAATGAAAGAAAAAAAGAAAAACAAATAACAAGATAAATAAAGATTAATAGATAAACTATGAAAAATAAAAATAAATATTTGGAGTAGATAGACTAAAATATCGCCCGGTTCACACTCCACCCACGTCTATTGAACAGGTGAAGAGGCTCATCCCTTGTTTCCTGTTTAGGATGCGGTTTCTGGTTTTCTCTTTTCCAATTAGATCACTTTTTTTTCAATTGGAGTAGATAGACTAAACTATCGCCCGGTTCACACTCCACCCACGTCTATCGAACAGGTGAAGAGGCTCATCCCTTGTTTCCTGTTTAGGATGCGGTTTCTGGTTTTCTCTTTTCCAATTAGATCACTTTTTTTTTCAATTGGAGTAGATAGACTAAACTATCGCCCGGTTCACACTCCACCCACGTCTATTGAACAGGTGAAGAGGCTCATCTCTTGTTTCCTGTTTAGGCTTTCTCTTTTCCAATCTTTTCACTCCTATGTAGCCCCCTGCACATCAGTGGCGTTACCGCCTTGCTTGGGGTGATATGATTAAAAAAAAAAAGAAGTTAAATAAACTATGAAAAACGATATAAAGAAAGGGTGAAAAAAAATAAAGAAAGAACGAAAGAAAGAAAGAGACAATAAAAAGAAAGAAAGAAAAAATAAGAAAGAAAAAGTGTAATACGCAGAATAAACTGGAATGAGCAAGAGACAGAAATTGTGTGTGTGTCTGTGTACAAAGAGAGTGTGTGTTTAAGTACAAAGAGAGAAAATAAATGTAATGTGAGAAATGAGAATAGGAAAATTACCGAGAGAAATAAAGGCTGATGAACACGTAAACAGAATAAAAGAGAGAAAAGAGAAATAGATACATAGCAAGATAAAGACATTAAGAAAACGACGAAGAAAAATGCATATATGTAGGTCAAAGCAATTTGAAGTCTTTTATGTAATCCTGTCGCCAGCATAGTCATTGGTTTATTTCTGTAAAGAGGGCCCTTCATCGTTGGGTGCTTTAATTAAAAGATTAATGTTACCCTTTAATAAGGAGATTTTCAAAACAATTAATAATTAAAAAAGCGACTAACAAATCAACAATGTCAAAACAATAACTAGAGCAAAAAACCCAAAAATGCTTTTCAATCATTTTTCAGCCGAAAGA
>JBBBDQ010001640.1:1122500-1180000 GCA_037127315.1 Ascarosepion bandense
ACATTTAGCGTGATGAGTTTGTATTTCGTTAATTAACGCACTGGGAAAATCACTTGAATGTTTTGTTATATTTCACGTTGTGAACGACAGTTTATGTAGTTTTTGTATCATAGAGAAGTGACAAAAATTAACGCGTTTTATATATCGCTTTGCTATTGCTGAAATGCATCATAGTGCCTCGTTTCACGGAGAAAACGTTATGTGACTTTTATTCTGTTATCGGCATTGTGCTGAGCGAGAAGTTAACATTTCTTGTTCATATCGGGTCAGGGTCGCTAGTGTAACAGGAGTGCCTGGAAGAATGATTTTATTCACCTAAATTACGTTTTCCCCGGTATTGACATTATTATATCCGGGATATAATAACACAGATATTTCACGGAGTGAAAAAAAAAAAAGAAAAAGCATGACAATCATGCTTTGTTCTCAAAGAGGCATTTATATATTATGTTGTTTTTCCGACGGGAAATTCAAATCCTGCAAGAATTATGGCAAAAGTAGTGGCTAGCGTTGGACAATACTCTCAGTGAAATGTTTCTTACTAATTTTTGTAAATAAAACACTCTTTTTCGTGAAAAAATCAGCGAGAACTTATTCAAGGTTCTAAAAGATTCATAAGTGTTTCCTACTTTTCCTTATCCTATCATTCATATATATATATATATATATATATATATATATTGGAAATGAGTTATTTTGCAACCTAGGTTTCTACCTTAAGGTGTCTTCAGACAATTTACAAGACCTGAGGAGTGGAAAGAAACCGAGAACCCCTTTCTAAACAGAAAACAAGGGATGAGCCTCTACTCCTGTTCAAAAGAAGAAAGAGGAGTATGAATCGGGCGATAGTAGTGTCTATCTATTCCTGTTAAAAATCACTAATTACTACAAGTGAATTTTAAGATACGTTTCCTTAGAAATTTAAGGGAAAATGAAGAATTAAAATCACCCTTGCTATCAGGATGACTAAAAGAGCTGATATATTAACTGACACAAGTGTATTTGAAAATTTATCCACGTTGTATGATACAAGAGAGAGAGAGAGAGAGAGAGAGAGAGAGAGAGAGAGAGAGAGAGGTAGTCACTGGTTGGCAATAGACATTTTATTAGTAAAAACCACTGAAAAACAACAGCCTTAATGCTAAACCTTTATCACAATAGCACCCACATGTTGGAAGAAAAGTTAGCGATTATGCTATTTCCAAACAAAAATGAATTCTTGAATGAAAGAACAGAAATTATGATTAAGTATAACCATCTCCCATAAAATACTTATTAGTGTCATACAAACATGGATGAAAACATAATAATTTTTTCTAATTGTAAAAATTGCGCGTTCAAAAAAAATCACCGTTACGTGAGCGTTCTTGAAAGAAAATCAGTTATTGCAAATCGCCTGAAGACACCATATGGTAGAAACCTAGGTCGCGTAATAACTCGTTTACAAATGAAGAATATATATATTAACTCAACACATTATATTAAGTGGCTATAAATTATAATTTTTTAAGCAGCGGAAATGTGGTTCTACAGAAGGATGCTGTGGGTAACGTGGGCCGAGCATGCGAGCAACGATGAAGAGTTGGAAAGAATGGAAACGAAAAGGAAATTAATAGTGAGCATCAGGAAGAAACAACTGAAGTTCCTAGGACATGCAATGAGGAAGGAGGGCTTGGAGAACCTGATACTGACAGGCCAGATAGAAGGAAAAAGAGACAGAGGAAGGCAGCGGATGACCGAACGAGGGTTGCGAGGTTTAACAGGAAAAAAAAAACATAATAAGAGCCACCAGGAAGATGTGGAAAACCATGATCGCCTACGTCCTGAAAGAGCAGGGCACATAGAAGAAAAAGAATATGCTCATAGTCATCTCATAATTTAAGTTTATTTTTATACCGTAAAAAATGTAAAATTTATTTTTATGTTTTTACGCTATGAAAATAAATTTAAATTACCTGTTAAAAAGGATTTTAAGTTTACTCCATTCTATCATACTTGCGGATATATTCTCTTTTTGTGCTGATCATTCGTTAGTAATTTTTGCATATTAAGGAAATTTAGGTTGAAATTTGCTATGCATTTTATATATATGTCTGTATATGTGGACAGCTAATTTGTTTTAATGTGATTGGTCCCGACTTAGCAGCTTGCATATAGTCACTTTCTCACCGACGCAACGTGACTTCCCTGTGTCTCTTCTACAAATACTTTCACGGCTTCTGCTCCTTTGAACTTAGCACACTGGTGACCCCTATATACGAATTTACTCGATCCACAAGATTAGCAACTAAGTCTCACCGTTTTACTGTGAAACCAATAAGATGTAAACGCAAATTTAACTCCATCAGCTTCTTTTCTCGCACTTTCCACCTGTGGAATTCTCTTCCGCCTACTTGCTTCCCCGACAGCTATAATCTCCAAGAATTTAAATGCAAAGTCAATAGTCATCTCTCATCTCACTAGCTTGCATCATCTCTCTCATGCTCTCATCCCATTTCTTCAGTATTCTCATCCCTATCTTACCCGCTTTCTGACACACCCTATACTTTGTCAGTCTTTCGCATAACTTTCCTCCAATGTAACCCCCTGCACAACAGTGGCAGTATAATACTTTGCTTGGGGCGATACGATTATAAAAAAATGTAATTTAATACAGGCTTTATTGTTGGTTTGTATACTTGTGTATATACATGCTGGTACTGGAGTTGAAATGATCCCAGTCTATGACACTTGTAGACTCCCTTTCTTTTTGTGCTAATTACTCTTTGATAATTTTTGCGTAACGAGGGAATTGTGGTTGATTCTTCCTATATATTTATCATATATACCTGTATATATGATATATATATATATGATATATGATATATATGTATATATGATATATGATATATATGTATATATGATATATGATATATATGTATATATGATATATGATATATATGTATATATGATATATGATATATATGTATATATGATATATGATATATGTATATATGATATATGATATATATGTATAACTACTTTTTTTTCTGTATATAATTGAAAGTATGTTCTTTTTGTGTGTGTATGTGAACTTTTTTTTCTGTATATAATTTCTGTATATAATATATGTATATATGATATATGATATATATGTATATATGATATATGATATATATGTATAACTACTTTTTTTTCTGTATATAATTGAAAGTATGTTCTTTTTGTGTGTGTATGTGAACTTTTTTTTCTGTATATAATTTCTGTATATAATATATGTATATATGATATATGATATATATGTATATATGATATATGATATATATGTATAACTACTTTTTTTTCTGTATATAATTGAAAGTATGTTCTTTTTGTGTGTGTATGTGAACTTTTTTTTCTGTATATAATTTCTGTATATAATATATGTATATATGATATATGATATATATGTATATATGATATATGATATATATGTATAACTACTTTTTTTTCTGTATATAATTGAAAGTATGTTCTTTTTGTGTGTGTATGTGAACTTTTTTTTCTGTATATAATTTCTGTATATAATATATGTATATATGATATATGATATATATGTATATATGATATATGATATATATGTATAACTACTTTTTTTTCTGTATATAATTGAAAGTATGTTCTTTTTGTGTGTGTATGTGAACTTTATTTGTATACTTGTGTATATATGTGTTTGTATTAATTTTTTGTAGACACGTGTACATCTGGTCTTCATAGGTGGGTATGTAGGTGGGGAATACGAGTGTGCCTGTATTCATAATATATATATATATATATGTGTGTGTGTGTGTGCGTGTGTGTGTGTGTGTATTTTTTTGTGTGTGTGTGTGTGCATATGTATTCGTGTGCATGTGGGTGGTGTGCATGGGTACTTATCTTATGGTCACCCATTCTGGCCAATTAGCACTTATCCTCCTAATCTTGGAGACTTTTATAGGACTAAAGATTTATATTCTGGGTCATATTACTTGAATTCGCCTTTTTATGTTCTGAGGAATTGAAAATCAGACGAAATCGTGATCTGAAGAATTGAGTATATTAGCTCGTCAAAATAAATTGTAATTTATAACCACTTTACACGAAGTATTGAGTTTTCCTTTCTGCATATCATATTGCTCTAGATAATATCTGCTGAGCACTCTATATATATATATATAGTTTAATATTTTATCTCTCTATATAAAAGTAGATATGTTTGTTTGTGTGTACTTGTGTGTCTCCATTTTAAGGAACTCTACTCTTTTGAAAACCCTGGTCCGATTGCAACCAAAATTCAGTCAACTGTCAATCATGAGATGGACCTTTGATGAACGCAAAAATTTTCGAATCAAAGTACAGGATTGATCGAAAATCAACAACAAAGTTAATTTCAGGTGGTCATTTGCGCACTTTCATTCATTTTTCCAAGACGCTTCACTCAAATTCAACCAAAATCGAGTCACTGGTAGATCAAGGTCTGATGCCTTGACATGAGAAGACACAAATTTTAACTGAGACACAAGGTGCGGAAAAAATAATGAAAAATGTTGCTTTTTGTGCACGTTTATTTCTTCAGAACTCATAGTTGTGTTCCAACAAAAATCGGAACTTTTTTTGAAACTTCTTCCTTATCATTTGCCATAATAATTTCACGTTTTCTACAAGGTGTCAACCCTTCTGACGTTGCAGGGACAATGCATCCACTTCTTCTGCGTCATAGCGTCATCGCATCATATTACAGGCTCTCGCGTTCTTCCAATTGTACATGCATCATTCCCGTTTATTGGTAAAATTGACCAAGTATGAATCCCGTTTTATAAATACAACAAAAACCAATACTTACTTCGTATTTTTTTAACTTATGCCTCATAGCAACTTCATACTGGAGCTTTTTGAATAAGCATTTGATCTTACCATTTCAACATAACCACAAAAAAACATAACAAAAAACAAAAACAAAACAAAACAAAAAACACGAGCAACGCCGTATCTATCTATCTATCTATCTATCTATCTATCTATCTATGAAAAACTGTCAAAATATAAAGACCTGGAAATTGAAATAGAAAAAATGTGGAAATTGAAAAACAAGAAAATTGAAAACAAGAGTTGTACCAGTGATAGTAGGTGCACTTGGAATGATAAAAAATGGAACAAAACAACACATTGAAAGAATCCCTGGAAACCCCTGCTTAAGAGATATACAAAAAATTGTCTTATTAAGTACAGCTCACACACTAAGGAAAACTTTATCTGTGTAATGCTAGGGATGATAGGGAAGATAGAAAAAACATGAAATGGGGCCATAACAACACGCCACGACCTGCCTTAGGTCTTCCCGCAGACTTGGTTGGTAGTGCGACCATAGCAGAAATCGAAATATGATGAAAAATGAGATAATAATAAACCAGAACAGACATGGGCTGGAATTACAGAAGAGGATGTTAAATTTGCACTAAAAAAAGCACACAATTGGAAATTCCCAGGTATAGATAAAATTCCTAACTTTTGGCTATATTATTTAAATACAGCACATAAAAAAACTAGCCAAAGAACTTCAAGAAATGGTCGACGATCCCACTAAAATTCCTGCATGGATGACCAAAGGAATTACATTTCTTCTACCCAAGAATGGTGACACAAACAACCCGAAAAACTACAGACCAATTACATGTCTTCCCACAACATATAAACAATTAACATCTATTTTAACAAAACAGACATATTTATTCTTAGAAAGAAATGACATGATACCGCTTGAACAAAAAGGGTGCAAACGTGGCTGTTATGGATGTAAAGACCAATTGCTAATTAACAAAATGATCCTGGAAAACTGCTACAGTACAAAGAAAAATCTTAGTACTGCCTGGATAGACTATCGAAAGGCATTCGATAGTGTGCCACATGACTGGATTTTAAAGACTTTAAATATATACAAGATATCGCCCGTCATCATCAATTTCATCAAACAGTGCATGTCTATATGGAAAACAACCCTTTACCTCAATCATATAAATGGAACCTATAAGTCTGATGAAATAAACATCAAAAGAGGTATATTTCAAGGTGATTCTTTATCTCCCTTATTATTCTGCATATCACTAATAGCACTAACCAGTCAACTTAACAAGACAGAATGTGGTTATAAAATAGGACAAAAGAAAATAAGCCATCTATTTTACATGGATGACTTGAAGTTATATGCTAAGAATGATAATGAACTGGAAGGTCTTCTGCAAACTGTAAAATGCTTCAGCGAAGACATTGGAATGAAATTTAATTTGAATAAATGTGCTAAAGCTACAGTTTTACGTGGATCAATACAAGAAACATCCTCAATTAGCCTAGACCCTGCTGTAACAATAAAAGAATTGAAACCAGAAGAAGCTTATAAATACCTAGGTGTAAATGAGAGCGAAAACATTCACCATAAAAAAATGAAGGAAATAGTGCGTAAAGAGTACTATAGAAGGCTACGAATGATATTAAAAACTGAATTAAATTCACAGAACAGAGTTATGGCCATTAATAGCCTTGCAATCCCAGTTGTCCAATATAGCTTTAACATCTTAAACTGGACTCTAAACGACATCAGGCGAATGGATGCTAAAACAAGAAAGCTTCTTTCTAAGCATAAGATGCATCATCCAAAGGCTGATGTAGACCGTCTATACATACCCCGTAAAGAAGGTGGAAGAGGTCTTATTCAGCTGGAATTGTCATACAAGACAACAACTATTGGCTTACTAACATACATAGAAACAACAAAGGATTGGATGTTACAATTGGTAAGGCAACATGAGGAAAGAAAGAAAAAATATTCAATAATAAAAGAGGGCAGTAAATTCAAACAAGATTTACAGTTAGTAGATTCTGTAGAAAAGCAAAACAGAAGCCAAGAACCAACTATTGCGGCAAAAAATATAAAAATGAAAGCCAAAGATAAAGCTCTTGAAAAGATGAAACAGCGCTGGCAAGACAAACCTCTGCATGGCCAATATCCAGTACGTGCCAATAAATCCAATGTTGACAAAGTTAATACTCATCGATGGTTACGTGCATCTGGATTAAAGTCTGAAACTGAAGGATTTATACTTGCAGCACAAGACCAAAGTCTTTTCACGAGAAACTTTCAGGCAAATATTATGCATAATAATATGGATCCAAAATGCAGGTTTTGTGATAAACACCAAGAAACAATAGACCACCTAATCTCAGGCTGTTCTGTGCTTGCCCCAAACGAATATAAAAATCGCCACGATAGAGTTGGGCAATATTTACATTGGACAATGTGCAAACATTATGGAAAAGCTGTAAACAAACACTGGTATGAACATCATCCAGCACCGGTTACAGAAATAGAAGATGTAACCATTCTATGGGATTACACCATCTACACAGACAGAAAAATTGAAGCAAACAGGCCAGACATTATTGTTAAAAACCAGAAGGAGAAAATTTGTCTATTAATTGATATGGCTTGTCCAGCGGATTGTAAAATAGCAACCAAGGAATTTGAAAAACTGTCAAAATATAAAGACCTGGAAATTGAAATAGAAAAAATGTGGAAATTGAAAACAAGAGTTGTGCTAGTGATAGTAGGTGCACTTG
This sequence comes from Ascarosepion bandense, assembly GCA_037127315.1. Taxonomy (NCBI): domain Eukaryota; kingdom Metazoa; phylum Mollusca; class Cephalopoda; order Sepiida; family Sepiidae; genus Ascarosepion; species Ascarosepion bandense. The sequence goes on from JBBBDQ010001640.1 coordinate 1,130,109, forward strand.
GAATGATAAAAAATGGAACAAAACAACACATTGAAAGAATCCCTGGAAACCCCAGCTTAAGAGACATACAAAAAGTTGTCTTATTAAGTACAGTCCACACACTAAGGAAAACTTTATCTATGTAATGCTGAGGATGATAGGGAAGATAGAAAAACATGAAATGGAGCCATAACAACACGCCACTACCTGCCTTAGGTCTCCCCGCAGACTTGGTTGGTAGTGAGACCAAAGCAGAAATCGAAATATGATGAAAAATGACATAATAATAATAATGCTTTGTTAAAGAGCAAACACGCAGCAAGAGATTTTATAAGAGGGAACACCGAAAGTAAACAACAGTTACATAAACACACACACAACACACATTCCATGAAAACAAACGAGGCAACGTTCGAAAATACTTGGGGGTCAGGTTAGAAATAAAAAGAAAAAATTAAGTTAAATAAAGTTGCCGATTATATAAAATAACTAATTCGGAAATATGGCCGACACCTATCATTTTCCGATAACATCTGCCAGGGCGGATAACCAATCCCTGTTAAGGCACATTTGTTATTTTTTAGCACACAGAGAGGCCACCTGGGTTATATTGTAACTATGCTTCGCGGAACTTAGATACAGTTTCTGGGTGTGAGGGCATAATTTGTTATGATCAGACGTTTGGACAACGCCTCGAACAGTTATTAAAAAATTGTTATAAATGAATTTTTGCTGACATAATACTCCTATCTATCTATCTATCTATCTATCTATCTATCTATCTATCTATCTATGTCTGCTTCTCTCTCTCTCTCTCTTTCTCTCTCTCTCTCCCCCCTCTCTCTCTCTCTCTATATATATATATATCAATCAGTTAAGTGTCATACGTAATACACGCTTGGGTGATCATGTCTCGAAAGTGATATGACTGACTGGGCAGGTGATTATCCCGCAGTAGGTTACCATTATTTTCTGCAGTAGACTCGTTGCCAGCCAAGGTTATAGAACCGAATCCTCCCTGTTATTTCACACATAACTGGAGAGAAGAGACGGATTAATACCTTTCCCAAGGGTATTTGCGCGTAGGTGATTGCAAGGAATTCAACTGGAATTCGAACTCGGTGTAAACTTGTAAAATAATTTGCAGAAATTATGTATTGTCTTCCGACTACTTTCGACATGTGTGTGTATGTGGGGGTATCTGATATACGTGTGTCGGGGTATTTGTTATATGTGTCTGTGTTTGTGTCTACGCCATCTATTATTATAAATGTATGTTCCCAATATGTTATGCATTTTTGTAGGGTGCTTACTTCTTTACACGTTTAAATGTAATATAGTGACATATCCACGCACACAAACCATAAAAAATACACCAATATACGCCGCCTTACATAAAGCCAATTTAAAAAAAAAATTAATCAGTTTGTCTGACGATCGCAAGAGCGATAAACCCAGGGTCATAAACTCACACCTATCGATATGAATACCAGCAGTATAGCCCGGCGTTGCTCGGGTATAATGAAATCTTTAAAACTAATCCATGGTTCTGGAGTTCAGACTCTTTGAACGTTGGCACGAAAGACTAAAAAGCAATAGTTGTTTCCAGTTAAAGCGAAACTGTAGACTGAAAGAAAAATGAATGGATGTCAAATTTTGATTTCCTGGTATATATATATATATATTATCGATTTTCTGCACTATTGTAAGAACTGCAACCTTGAAACTTCTGAATATCGTTTCTTATGTCTTTGTCTATGAGTGTATGAAATTTGATTAAAATCGGACCACTTCTTCTATAACCCGATTTTTTCGATAATAGATTTTCGATATTTATCGGGGTACCTCGATACAAAATCTAGCTAAGAACACTCGCAGACGCTTATAGTACAACTGTGTAAATTTTCAAGAAAATCGGTTCAGCCGTTTCAGAGTCTATAGGTAACGGACACACACACACACACACACACACACACACACACACACACACACACACACACACACACACAGAGTTCCATTTATAAACGAGTTTATATATATATATTTCAAAACATTTACTGTTAAATATAACAGATAATGAATGTCTATTATGTTTAATCATGCGCCCTCTAAACATCGTATTTTGGCTTTAATTTCAGGTGAAAATAAAAACAAAAATAAAAACTGTGTAAATTTTCAAGAAAATCGGTTCAGCCGTTTCAGAGTCTATAGGTAACGGACACACACACACACACACACACACACACACACACACACACACAGAGTTCCATTTATAAACGAGTTTATATATATATATTTCAAAACATTTACTGTTAAATATAACAGATAATGAATGTCTATTATGTTTAATCATGCGCCCTCTAAACATCGTATTTTGGCTTTAATTTCAGGTGAAAATAAAAACAAAAATTGTCCAAAATTTGGATATTTTTTCATTATGCTGGTTCTAAGCTTTCGGCTCACATGAGCCATCTTCAGGGAGGTTACAGTGATGTTAACATAAAGACATCCACCATCGAAGATGATTTTATCTTGTGTTGACATAAAGCATTGCCACGCAACGATAACAGTCACCGAATACCAGACGCGGTTCGTAAATTTGTAATGCAGTTCTATGACGTCACACCACGTGACAAACCGAAATGTCAACAGAACTATATGTGTAAATGCAATGTAATGTGTTATGACTAGATTGAAATTTTTTTTAATCGTATCACCCCGAGCAAGGCGGTAACGCCACTGATGTGCAGGGGGTTATGTAATAGTGAAAAGATTGGAAAAGAGAAAGCCGGAAACCACATCCTAAACATGGAACAAGGAATGAGCCTCTTAACCTGTTCAATAGGCATGATGGTGTGTGATGTGATTTTATTAAGTGTGGGTTGTTTTGATTTAATATAGATGGCCTCCAATATCTGAAGGTGCTTTTTACTGTGTATATGAGTGAGTATTATTGTGTTATCGACTAAAATATGTCGAATATTACTTACATGGCTATGTTTTTCTAAGAAATGTTGTTTAATTGAACTCTTATCAGAAAGGTGACAGATAAAACTACGGGAGAGAGTGGTTGTAGTAAAACCAATATATGTAGTGGGTTTATTAGTAGTATCAGAGATACAATCTCTGAACGGGCATGTAAATTGATACACTACATTGGTTTTCTGTAGAGGATTTAGTTGAGTGCTTCTAGGGTTATTAGAGACTATGAGGTCAATTGTTTTAAATTTTTTATAATATATGATGAGCTGAATTTGATTATTATTATTTATTGGTTTAACATTTCTACGTATTATGATTTTGAGCGTTGTATCATCATGTTTGTAATTATACATATATGTGATTAAATAAAGAAGACAATAGGAAAAGTATATTTTACTTCTTGCCTGAATATATATATATATATATATATATATATACCTACCGCGGTTTCACACAACGGCTCGTCATATATATATATATATATATATATATATATATATATATATATACGTAAAAAAATCACAAGATCGCCAAAGCCTACCGCGGTTTCACACAACGGCTCGTCATATATATATATATATACGTAAAAAAATCACAAGATCGCCAAAACCTACCGCGGTTTCACACAACGGCTCGTCATATATATATATATATATATATATATATATATATTCACGGAAGTAAAATATAGTTTACCTATTGTCTTCTTTATTTAACCACATATACGTGTAATTACAAACGTGATGAAACAACACTCAATATATCTCTAAATATTTTACATTAATGTGGAGAAAACATGAGTTTCATAAATAGGCATATAGAAAATCAATGGGGCATATATGTGCATATAAGTTTGCATGTAAAATATTTAGAGATGTATGAAAAATATATGTGCAATCGGCATCATATGAGTTATTCTAAACATTGATGCATATATTAAGTACGTTAGTCAGTTAAGTGCCATAGGTGATACACGCTTTGGGCGATCATGTCTCGAAAGAGACATGACTGACTGGACAGAAGATTATCCCGCACTAGGTTGCCATTGCTTCCTGCGATAGACTGGTTGCCAGCCAAGACTATAAAACCCAATCTGATCTATTATTTAACCCATAACTGGAGGGAAGAGACGGATTAATACCTTTCCCAAGGGTTTTTGTGCGTAAGTGAATGCAACGAATTCACCTGGAATTCGAACTCGTCTCTCCGATCTGCCGTTCCGAGTCTATATCTACTGCACCACAACCTCCAATAAATCGCTGATTAAATAAATAAATAAATAAATAAATAAAAAAAAAAAAAAAAAAAAAATAAAAAAAAAAATAAAAATATAGAATTATATAAATAAAAAGAAAACCTAAACTTAATAAAAACGAAGTTTTTCCGTCAAAATGTTTACGTTATTATTAAGAGGAAAGGTCAAGGTATTTTTTAATTATTTTTGAATATTTCAATGAAACTCTGATAATTATTTAAATTGATAAGGTTTTAGTTGCTTTAATAAATGATATATATTAAGGACATTAAAGTCTGAAAAAAAATTCGAATAATAATTAAATATTAAATGAATGTTTTGAATTCTTTTAACTATAATGGTTTATAAAGTTTCAAAAATATTTTAAAAATACTTCAAGATTTGTTAATATTTTGTTTATCAACTTAAGTGATGACTATATTTATTAATCGAAAATTAAAAGTTTAATGCAAATCGTCGTGCCTTCGTAGTTTTAAAATAATTATTTTTTGTATTTGACCTTTTTTAGTATGGTAATTTTTATGCATACATTAAACATTCATGTGTTTTTTACGGTGTGTTCTTACAGAAAAAAATTGCACAATTTTGTGAGATCTGATTGCCATATATATATCTTATTTCGTATCTGGCTGTCTGTTATCACACGTCAAATATAAGGGGAAAAAGTCAGAAAAATAAATCAGTAAAACTTGTGTAAATCAGATTAATTTAACTGTAAATTCGTTAATTTTCCAAAAATAACGTGTCAAAAATGTATATTTTATTTTTGCAAGATTTTTGAAACTAAGAATTAACTTTTGTTTAAAAATGTGTCGATCGCTCAAAAATGGTGGAGAAATAAAAAAAAATTAAAAAGTCTCAAATTTTAGATTCCAATGAATGTAATATCTGTTTGAAATACACCAGAGTATTTTGTTACAAGAAATAGTAAATTTAATCATTTAGCTTTCAATTAAAACTAAAATAAAAGTTTCAAGAAACTTTTTTATTTTTAAAAATTAAATTAAAATTTTGAGGCTTTAAATTAAAAAAAAATTCTCTGCCATTTTTGAGCGATCGAAACATTTGTAAACAAAAGTTATTTCTCAGTTTCATAAATAACACGCTAAAGTCCCCCCCCCCCATTCCTGTACCGAGCGCCTATAGATCAGAGGTAGAATCGTCGACTGATCTCAGTACGGTCGGGTTTCCATCCTGGCTAGAAGCAATCGGATGTTTAACCGTACTGTGATAGAGCGGAACAGATTTATCTGCGGATGACTATATGAGGTTTTCTAACGATTTACATTTTTTGGACTGTTGTCCTCATCTTTATTACAGCATTCATGACAGTTCGGTGGTTGTACGCTATAGCCTTTTTCAGGTGACTGAAGCCTTTATTTAGTTTACGGGGATAAATGGTTTTTATTCCACGAGACATCACTTTGGATATCCCAGTTTTATACTTTGATAACAGAGTCCTCCAAGTTTTTGTTCATTCTCGGGGAATAAGTTATTGCAAATCACCTGAAGATAACACTTATGTCGCGTAATAACTCGTTTACAAATGAAGAATATATATATCGTAATATTATACTGGCTATATACTACCATATTTAGAAATCTGAAATTCCAATTTAAATAAACAGGTTAAAATACCACAGAGCTGCCTCACATAGCGTAACACCACTGTGGACGAGAACATTACACATTACATCTATCTATCTATCTATCTATCTATCTATCTATCTATCTATCTATCTATCTATCTATCCCCATCTGATTAATAGGTACATATTGATGTGTATCCGCGCTTATACACACATATATATAAACTTATATACCTCCTTATATATATATATATATATATATATAGAGAGAGAGAGAGAGAGAGAGAGAAAGATAGATAAATATAAAGAGGATATATATAGAGAGTGAGATAGTGAAACAGGGCGAACGAGAAAGATATAAAAATATAAAGGGTGTGTATATATATATATATATGTGTGTGTGCCAGTAAAATAGTGGCTGCTTGTACCAGCAGACAGTAAATAAAAAGGGGGATTAATGCACAATCAAAAACAAATAAACTGAACACGCAGAGCTCACAATATATCAATGAACAGAACATACACCACTTACTTGCTTCCTTAGTTTCAACCACACTGGTCTCTTTGCCGGAAATGACCAGCGTGGTTGAAACCTAGGTAGCAAGTAAGTGGTGTTTGTTCCGTTCTTTCACACACACACACACACACACACACACACACACACACACACACATATATATATATATATATATATATATATATATATATATATACATGCATGTTTTATGTATGTATTTGTGAGGTTTACCTAGCCAAGTTATATCAATGGAGTCAATGGTTAAGTAATGTTTATTATATTTTAATAGGGTTTCGTTTAATTTGTGTTTGAAAACAGAATGAGTTACAGAGAAAGATGGTTATACAGATCCCACCAGACAGACAGGGATATATATATATGGCTTTAAAAAGAACAGACGTCATATTATTTACTTACTTACAATGCTGGGAGATGATGGAACTCGTTTAAAAATAAATTTATTGAAAAAAACACATAAAATGTAAGGGGGGTGTACACATATAATTCCACAAGAGTGTTTAAAAGTGAAAAAATGTTTCACTCACAGACTCACCAGCAATTGTAAGGAGCGTATAAACCGCTCTTTCTGTCTGCACAAGCTCGGCTGTTGAATTTTCAAATTGCTTCCAAAATACGTAGATGATGTGTAGACCGAGCGCTGTGCAAGATAGTAAACCAGCTGTCCTCATATGCCGTGGTACACACTTGATTGTCCAAAAGATGTTGGCCAATAGCGGAATCCAGAACAGATTGTGTTGTTCTTATAGGTCTGAGAGAGCCACTGGAACGTATATTAGCGGGGACGTGTTGTGAAATCCACGTCTCCAACCTCAGATCGGTACGTCCTATGTATGCCGCATCACAACAGCATTTAAATTTATAAACAATGGAACTTTTTCGAAAATAGGACAACCTATCTTTACTGAAGGAAGGAAACACAGGTCTAGTCTGAAAACAACACGTAACTGCACCGCAAAATAACAGGACGAAACACATGCCGAAACTCTGTCGGCTACAGTTTGACATCTTCTACCAAGCCAGGGTATTTTCAGATACAAGGGACAGCGGCTAGGTCCTTCAACCTTAGGTTCTTTATAACGTTTGATCTTGCGATCAATTACCCGTTTCACCACATTAACCGGGTACCTGTTTCTTTCGAAAATATCCTGCAAGCGAATTAATTCACTTTCTAAACATTCAGGAGAACAAATATTCAAGGCACGTTGAACCAAGGTTTCTGTCAGACCTAGTTTACGAGACTTAGGGACAAACGATTTCCAAGTAGTATACAAACCAGTGAAAGTTGGTTTGCGAAAAACAGAATTCACGAAAGCACCGTCCCGCCGCTGAACAAGGACATCTAAAAATGGGAGACATCCATCCCTTTCAATCTCCATGGTAAACTGAAGGGATGGATGTAAAGAATTTAGCTGAACTGAAAAATGTTCAGCATCAATGGCGCTGTCAAATAAAGAGAAGGTATCATCAACATATCGTTGATATATCAAAGGTTCAGCTACCCTTTTAAATAGCAGACGCTCATGAAATCCCACAAAAATATTCGCAAGGACAGGACCCAAAGAACTACCCATAGCAACACCGTCCGTCTGCGCAAACATTGTCCCGTCAAAGCTAAATTCGACCCCCTCAGTTGCCAATCGCATACATTCCAGTGAAAAGTGTTCGATACAATTATATTGTAGAACTTTTGAATATTTTCCATTTTTAAACGAGTTATTTCGCTACCCATGTTTCTAGCATGAGTGGTGTCTTCAGACGATTTCGAATAACTGATTTTACCTTTTACCGTTTTTCTTTATAGGTCCATACAACCATGGATGAAAACGTCATGATTCATTTTAATTTAAACAATGCGCGTTCATAAATTCCCTGCCACGTGAATGTTCGAATAAAAAACCATTACAAGAGCGTTCTTAAAAAGAAAAAACGGTAAAAGGTAAAATCAGTTATTAAAAATCGCCTGAAGACACCACTCATGGTAGAAACCTGGGTAGCGAAATAACTCGTTTTAAAATGGAATATATATATATATATATATATATATATATATATATATATATTATTAATGCAGGTTTCATTGAATAATATAGACAAGTTCTGTCTATTAATTTTGTGTAGGATCCGTTCATACCGTCTGATATACTTGATGGTGATATCGTTGAAAGACATATATATATATATATATATATATTGAGAGAGAGAGAGAGAGAGAGAGAGAGAGAGAGAGAGATAAACCGAGTGAAATCGATCGATAGATATGAACAGTGAAAGATAGATATGAACAGCGTGAGATAGATAGATAGATAGATAGATAGATAGATAGATAGATAGATAGATAGATAGATAGATAGATAGATGCAAATATAGTTAAATAAATGAATAAAAACATAGATAAATATATCGAGAGCTGCAAACATACGTAAATAAATACATTAATAAACAAACATAGATTTGAAAAGATGTAGATAGATAGATAGATAGTTAGATAGATAGATAGATAGATAGATAGATAGATAGGAATAAATCGACTAAGATATATGAACAGACTGGATTAAATAGATAGATAGATAGATAGATAGATAGATAGATAGATAGATAGATATGAATAACCTGGAACAAATAACTAAGATCAGACTGATAGATTTGCCCAGATTGAAAAAAGAAGGATCATCCCAAATATGAAAGCTTGTATTCAGACTTTGACAAGAGAATGAAACAGAAGAGAAAAATAAAGAAATCCTATTAACATTGACAATAAAATGACATCAGTCAAATGAACATACGCAGTCGAATTTAGTCTTTAAAAGAAGACTTCGGATTGCTTAAGATAACCCCATTAAAGAAACTACGACTAATAACCATTGGCAGTTATGAAAATTTACAATGTTAAACTGTCCGTAGCCATTTAAATGTTTTTTTCTATTATAAGAAACCTGTTAAGCATTAGCGATGTGAAATATAACACTCATGACTTTGATTTGCCTTCAAGATATTGCTTTGACAAGTTTATTTTGTTTGCCTGGCGGGCTAAAATGACCACGTGCTAGTTGATTAAATCTTAGATTGAAGACGATAAATTAATTTGAAAAGATAACTTAATACGTGTGTGTGTGTGTGTGTGTGTGTGTGTGTGTGTGAGGAAAGAAACTGCTGGCACGGGCGTTAATGATGAAAGACATTTATTTATTAAAAACCAACCAAACAAAAATGAAAAAAGAAATGTCAACCATGCAAGAAAAACAAAAATAAAACCTGCTTTTCTTTTACAGATTTTAGAAAAGCAGAAAGAATAAGCAACGAATAAAAAAGAGACGATGCAAAACATCATATGTAAAGTGTGCTTGAAAGATTTGTCATCACCGCTCAATATCAAGACAACATTCAGTCTGTTAAGTACCGTACATGATACACGTTTAGGCGATCATGTCTCTTTCAAGACATGATTGACTGGGCAGAAGAATTTCCCAAAGTAGGTTACCAAGGTTTTGCTCAATCTGTCCTGCTATTTAACCCATAGATAGAGGAAAAATGACGTATTAAGACTTTTCCCAAGAGTATTTGTGCATAGTAAATTCAACGAATTTAACTGGAATTCGAACTCGGCTCACCGATTTCTTGTCCCGAGCCGATATTGCACATCCACCCAGACAGAGCGTTAATCCTAATAAATATGACGATAAGTGAACATTTAATTTCATTTATTACTGTTTTATACAAAATGTATTTTAAGATTTTACGAACTTAATACGGCGTAAAGGGGACATCTTACCCAAAAATTTGTCCCTCGCCCGGGAAAGAGCTACATGAGCAACATGTGTCTCTGGACCGTTACCCTGCGACTGTGCGCACCAAAGACAAAATTACTATCGGACCATGGAACGTCAGGACACTCAACTGTGGACAACTAGAAAATGTCAAGCAGGAGATGGACAGACTGCAAGTAAACATCCTAGGCATATGCAAAACCAGATGGCCTAATAATGGAGATTTCAGTAGCGACACCCACAGGATAATATATGCAGGAGGAAAAAAAAAACGAAAAAGGCGTCGGCTTAATACTAAACAAACAAGTGAAGGAATGTGTTCTTGGATACTGTCAGCTTTCAGAGAGAGTCCTCTTAGTTAAACTGCGGGGTAGGCCATTCAATATAGCTATTATAGTAGTTTATGCGCCGACAACTCAGAGTTCGGAGGACGAGATAGAAACTTTCTATTCAATACTAGACAATGCCAAGCCCCAGTGCAAAAGGCAAGAAATTAGGATTATAATGGGGGACTTGAATGCCAAAGTAGGTAAAGATAGAGAAGGAGACACGAGCGGCAAATTTGGACTAGGGGAGCGCAACGAACGAGGAGAAAAATGGGTCGAATGGTGCTCAGCCAATGACCAGGTAATCACTAACACCTGATTCCAAGAACACCCACGACAACTATGGACATGGAGAAGCCCAGGAGGCGACACGAAGAACCAAATAGACTATATAACTATAAACAAGAGATTCAGGAACGCAGTGGTCCAATGCAGAACATACCCAGGTGCCGACTGCGGAAGTGACCACGTCCCAGTCATTTGCCAACTAAGGGTGAAATTCCGAAGAGTGAAGAAGCCCAGCACATCACCAAGGCTGCAATACGACAAGCTAGAGAATGACCTCACCCTGCAGAAAGAATACAATAACAGCGTGAGGAAGAAATATGAAGAACAAATTGGAAAAGGGCACTCAAAATGGGAGTCACTAAAAGAAGCAATGGTGACCTCAGCGAACAACATAGTCCCAAAGGAAATTAGATGCAGAAAAAAAAAACGAGTGGATGACCGAAGAGATCCTCCACATGATGCAAAGGGGACAAAAAATAACGCCAAGACATGGAGTAGAGTACAAGAAACTTCACAGGGAGATAAGGAACAAATGCAGACAAGCCAAAGAGGAATGGCTCAACAACAAATGCGAAGAATTAGAGAGACTGAGCAGGACCAATAAAGCAGAGATGCATAAAGAGATAAGAGAACTGACAGGACAAAAAACCTGCTCCTCAACAGGATGCATAAAATCCAAGGAAGGAACAATCATATTAGAGAAAGAGGAAATACTCCAGCGATGGGAAGAATATATAAAGGATCTTTTTTGCGACAAGAGAGAACAACCGAGAATACACAAGGAGATGGATGGACCGGAAATACTAAAATCTGAAGTGGAAGCTGCAATGGCCAAAATGAACAGAAACAAAGCAGCTGGTCCAGACGGCATAGTGATAGAGCTGCTGACAGCCTTAGAAGAATATGGCATAGAAAAAATTGCTGACATAATAAACGAGATTTATAGCAGCGGAATAATACCAGGCTACCTGTGCAAGTCGATATTTATAGCACTGCCGAAGAAACCAGGTGCAAACGAGTGTGAACTACACAGAACTATCAGCTTAATGAGCCACATTACCAAACTGATGGTCAGAATCCTGATGAACAGAGCGAGAAGCAGAATCAGGCCAGAGATAGGGCAGGAACAGTGCGGGTTCGTCAAAGACACTGGAACAAGGAACGCCATATTCATGATTAGGATACTCTCCGAAAGGGCAATACAAATGAAGAAAGATTTGTACCTATGTTTCATTGACTATGCGGAGGCATTCGACAAGATACGACACAAAGAACTGATGGAGATGCTCGGCAGCCTCGATATTTTCGGCAAAGACATAAGTGTGATCAAGAATCTCTACTGGCAGCAAACGGCATGTATACGGACAGGTAATGATCTCAGTAGATTTACAAAGATAGAAAGAGGCGTAAGACAAGGATGTGTCTTTTCACCGGATTTGTTCAACCTGTACAGCGAGAATATTTTGAGGACCCTAGATGACACGCCAGGATTTGTTGTTGTTGGACACAACTTGAACAACATAAGGTACGCAGACGATACAGTACTGATTTCGGACACGGAAAGGAAACTACAAGACCTCATACAGAAGGTAGCGGTGGAGAGTGACGAAAAAAGACTACAAATAAACTTTACGAAAACTGAGTGCATGGTCATCAGCAAAAGATACAACACAAAATGCCAAATAAATGTAGGAGATACCAGAATCAAGCAAGTACAAAAATTTAAATACCTAGGAAGTGTCCTAACTGGAGATAGAAATTGTGACACGGAGATCCGAAGGCGAATTGTCATGGCAAAAGACGCGTTCCAGAAGCTGAGCAAAGAACTAACACACATGAAAATCTCACTGGAAACAAAGAAAAGAGTGCTGGACTGCTACGTGATGTCAGTTCTTCAATACGGCAGGGAATGCTGGACAATATCATTGAAAATGAGGACAAAACTGGAAGCAGCGGAAATGTGGTTCCACAGAACGATGCTGCGGATATCGTGGACTGAGCATGCCAGCAACGATGAGGTGTTGGAAAGAATGGCAACAAAAAGAAAATTGATACTGAATCTCAGGAAGAGACAACTGAAGTTCCTGGGACACGCAAGGAGGAAGGAGAGCCTGGAGAACCTGATACTGACTGGCCAAATAGAAGGAAAGAGAGACAGGGGAAGGCAGCGGATAACATATCTGCAGGGCCTGATCAGGTGGCTGACGGAACGAGGGTTGACAGGAGTAACGGGAGCAAACATACCAGGAGCCACAAGCGATAGGGAAACGCGGAGAACCATGATCGCCTACGTCCTGAAAGGACAGGGTACATAGAAGAAGAAATCAGCACACCAAAAACTAAAGTGACATTTGTTCCAGCTTAGAAAACAGCTAATGATAATTTTGAAAAAATAACTTTGAATTCCTCTATTTCCTTCATGGAACTGTGGCGGAGAGGGAATTAAGAATTAAAATCAACCTTCTTCTTCATTTTAACAAAAATTCACAAGGATTGACTACGTGCTTAAAGAAAAAGTCGAAACCGGATTTCGCAAGTAGATGTTAAATTGATATTCTGACCAATGAAAGCAGTTTACAAGACTCAGAAAACTTCGCGATTCATGTGCAAAATTCTAAAGAACTATATAAATGGCTTCGATCGGAGTCAGTCAGTTAGGGATGAAAGCAGCAGAGATGATAAGCTAAAATGTAACGGGAAAAGCTTTAAGTGATCCGCACGTTTGTCTTCTTTGTAAGAATAAAAATATACATTTTGCATAGATTTTGCATGTTGAAATAGAAATTTATTTATGAAAAGGATAACATGAATTGTGGTAGAAATTAATGTTCAAAGAGAAAGTTGAGGGTATTAAGAAATGAAGAAATGATCGTAGAAGTAATTCATTGGAAAAGCTTATGCGTACGTACGTATGTATGTTTTACCGTTTGTTTGTAGGAATGCCCTTGAAGGAAGAAGAAGAAGTAAAAGGAATCAGCACACGTGAGGTGGTTCACAGAATGTTTTTTTCTTTAGCTGTGGAAAAACCGTTTCTCTGACGTATTTTGAATTTTGCGATTTGATGACCAATCAGGATCCAGAGTTCCGCTACAGGTCCGTAAAAGGAATTTTTTTTTTTTAAATTTTTGGTTTACCTCCGGAACTTCTGCGTGAAGCCCAGATGCGCAAAGACCAGTTTTGGTCATTTGCTTTCTGGACCTCTGAGGGCAAACATCCGGTCCCTTGCTTGCTCGGTATCACCACAAATGTATACAGGTGTGAAGCAATAGAACGATTTTCTTTTTTAAATAAAATGAGAAAATCATGTAGGAATGTATGTATATGAGAGAATCATATAAGAACGTGTGAGTTTATTAGCCTGGATAATAAAACGAAATATATTTCCGTTTAAAATTCTTACGAAATAATGCATATATGAATTAAACGAACTTTCTATAAATAAATAAATAAATAAATAAATTTTGAAAAATAGATTGTTAACAGAATCTTTCAATGAAATAATATATATTAAAATACTAAATAGCTATGTAATACAATTCTCAAAATATCATAATTAGGTAATATAAATAATATACAAATATCAAAACATACATATAAAATTAATGATATATAAAGTACTATATTATATCATTACAATAATTAAGCAATATAAATAACATACAATAAATAGTAAATGATAAATCTAATAATAATAATAATAAACAACTATAATAATAGTGAGAAGATATAGATAATAGTAGGAGATAATAGGAAGAAAACATAAATTAATTATGAAATAAAATAGAATGGAGTTCATATAGAGAAAGCAATTATGGATTCATGGATTATAGATTTGAGAAAAAATGCAGAAGCAATATAATATTTTAATCGCATGCTTATAGTTGGTAGTAATGCTACTAATATATTTTCAAAGTTAATTTTTTTTTAATTGAACTAACACTAGAGAAATCAAAATTGTATCCTAGGATATTTCGATGTAATACAAGAGAGTTAGAACGTATGTTATTTAAATGCCGAGATTTACAAAACACAGTGTCTACAGTGCAATAACGTACTTTCTACATCACCCTGTGTATGTTGTTCTTTTCCTTTCGATCTACCTTCACAACTGTCTTCACATCCTTCCTTTGCCCTTTCTCTGACACTCCCTATAACTGGTTCATCTTTCTCTTCACTCTCCTCCTGCCTAAACTTTTACTACCTTATGTAGCCCCATGCGCATTAGTGGCGGTTTCGCCCTGCTTGGGGTGAAGCGATAAAAAAATTAATCAAAAAACATATTATAAAATCGCTCTTCCCGAGGTAGAGTTTGGATTTATTTTATTTTACGGCATATCAACCACAATTGTTTATTAAATGCCGAAAGACTTTTAGAAAAGATCTATATGAATAGAATATACATTCTTTCTAAGAAATCAGTTTTGTAGGAGATCACGTTTCATTGGCATATTTTTGAAAAGAGGGTTTGAATAATAGTTTATAGACACAAGTTTTACTAATTAACCTATATCTGGGGAGAGAAGGGTATATGCGTGTAAGTGAATATACCGAACCCAATTGGAATTGATACTTTGCTCACCGATTAACGATTCCGAGACTTTATCTATCACAGCACTCTCACATTCAAGCTTACAACACCTGGAATTTCCAAGCGGTCACCCATCTAGGTACTGATCAGGCTCGATGTTGCTTAACTTCGGTGGTCGAATGGGAATCGATGTTTCAACGTGATGTGGGCGTTGCTCTCCTGATATTGAAGTGATGCGGATCGGTGTTCCGCCAGAAGGTTATTCTTTATTTCTGATCTGCGATGTTTACTGATGGCCGTACACTGACGGCCCGAGGTAATGTGACGGAAAGAAACTTCAATTAAGACGAAGGTAATCCTAGTTAAAAATGAATCATGGCCAATCATTATAGATGTTGAGAAACAAACTTTGGTCCAGTAAACTGAAATTCTTTTGCGATGTTTGTGCATTGTTGATCAGTAAATTACGAGAACTATCTTGCACGAAGTTTCGCCGAGATCTTAATTGTCTAGAAATGAAAAGTTGTATAGAAAGCGAATAAGAATAATTATTGAGTCGGTAATTGGAAATTGCACCGGCAAATGGTAGCACGTAAATGGAATTTACTTTTAAAATAACTCACAGGAATAATCACTGAGACATTTATAAGTGGACACCAGAATTGCAAACATACACACGTACAAACACACACACAAGTACAAACACACACACACACACGCGCACACTTATCGACTCAGAAATAAATATATATTTGTTTGAAAAAATCAATTTTTCTATTTATCAAATCATGTTAATCTATCTATCTCGGATTATAGGAATTCTATCTATCTATCTATCTATCTATCTATCTATCTATCTATCTATCTATCTATCTATCTCAGTCTGTTCGCATTTATCTCTCTGTCTCGATCTATCTATCTATCTATCTATCTATCTATCTATCTATCTATCTATCTATCTATCTATCTACTCAGTCTGCTCTATCTATCTATCTATCTATCTATCTATCTATCTATCTATCTATCTATCTATCCACTCAGTCTGCTTCTATCTATCTATCTATCTATCTATCTATCTATCTATCTATCTCAGTCTGTTCGCATTTATCTCTCTGTCTCGATTCTTATCTATCTATCTATCTATCTATCTATCTATCTATCTATCTATCTATCTATTTCTGTTATTTTTATTCTCTCTTTTTCTCTCCCAACCTGTTTATTATTTACGTATCTATCTTGTGGTTTATTCATATCTATCTATCTATCTATCTATCTATCTATCTATCTATCTATCTATCTATCTATCCTTTTTCCGCCCACTCAAGTATTTGTACAATTACATTCGCAAAATAGATTTTGAGAATCAGCCAATTTGAATGCGTCCGAAACAAAAATGATTCCAAAAGCTATACGAGTTTTAAGGAAATGTTAAAATTGCATAATTTATATTCAGAATCCCACTGTTTCAGTTCCGGAAAGCAGCTTCCTGTCAGTAAGCCAAAACATTTTAATTAGGCATGTGCAATAGTTGCCAGAACTCTCTTTGAAGAAAACTAGAGATTGAATATGCAGTAAAAGACCGATCTTTTTTTTCTTGTTGTGGCCTTGTTAGGGGCCAGAAATAAAGACACAAAGACTGAATAGAGTTAAACAAATATATTAACAAAGAACAATAGTACAAAAGATATACAAAACGAGGAGGTCACCAGCGTAACTGTTTCGTTCGGCTGTCAGAGCTATTTGCTGAAATATACCTCTGCCACAAAGCAGAAACTGCGGCTGATTTACAGTTGAAAGAGTTCATGTGTGCATGGGCAAATTATCATTACACTTCTTTAAACAAAAAACGACAAAAAACAAAACATAAACAACTAAAAAAAATGTGTGCTCTCATTATTTTCAAATTTTACGTCCATTATAATTATTTACAAATTTTCTCGGAAATTATGTGGGTATCTTTAATTCAGAAAGCAAAAACATTAAGCTGAAGATTAAAGAAAAATCATCCCACCTGTAGTATGATCCATTTCCCCAATTAATAAATCTATCCTAAATACATATATTCAACAGTACTTGCATTCAGAGTTTGCCGAAACTCTCTCTTCGACTCTCTGTTTCCAGGTGGAGAGGATCTCAGACTTGAATCTGCCGAAAGGCAAAAAAAAACAAAACAAAACAAAAAACAAAAAAAACAATAACAAAGAAAACATAAAAAAAAACAGACAAACAAACAAACTAAAAAAAAAAAACAGACGAGAGCCCGACCATGCCTTATGCACGGTGTACGGGTAAATTGTGGATTTCCCACAGTAAAATCGGCCTTGTTTCACACCCGGCTTCAGTGGGGTGGCATGTAAATACAGAGCTCTCCAAAACTCTCTCGGACTGTCTACCTTCGGACAGGCAGGAACCCAGGTGAGGCTATACCGAAGGATAGGACAGAGTATCGTCTAGAAACAGATAAGAACTCGACCCAGCCTTGTGCAGGGTTTACGGGAAATTTTTCCCCGAGGTTAAAGACTAGGAATTCTCAATATAAAAATCGTTCTTGCGCCACATCCAGCCTCGGTAAGAAGGCAGGTGAAAATGGATTTCATTAAAACTTACATTTAAGCCAATACGAATTGTCTCTAACAATTCTACCACAACTTAATGGACTCTCGTTAATAAACATTTTGATAACAGCTAATCAACTCTGACAAGAGAAACTTATTATTGAATCCAACGCGTTCGACGCCAGACTAGAATTGACGACCAAACAGATTCAAACAAATATATGTAGGAGAAGAATAGCCAAAATAAAAAAAAGTGTTGTCAATTGACTCCAATAACAGGAACAACGACAGCAAATATAAAGACGGATATGTAGTGGCTGGGGACTGGCACTCTTGCATAATCAACATGATTGTGTACCTTGAAAGTGCCAAGAGATACAAACGTCTTATCAAAGAAGATGGGCTCTTGCTAGATCTTCAGAAATTACAGAAATTTGTAAAAGAAATTGTGTTACTCTTTCTGGTCAACAAGCGTTTGCGCAAAATATGTCACTCCACAAAAGACACCGTGATAAAATCCTTGACATCCATGGAGGTTAAACCCAAAAGAGTCATAACAAGCAATGGATATTTCATGTGGGACATACTGTTACTCTCGTCTGCCTACTGTGAGGACGCATTCAGTTAGTATCTTATCTCAAAACATTTAATCACAAGAAATGAATATGAGGGTAAGCGGAGAACCTCGTTTCAGTACCTGAGATTCCTTTATCAAATCTTAAGGGAGTATTTGGCTGCATAACGGGCTCAATTTAGGCAGATAATCAGTACTTCTTCAACGACCTGAACGGGGAGTGAAGTTTCGAAAATAAGATTAATCGTAATGCCTTCGACTCTATTCCTAACTGTCTGGATACAGAGGGCCAGAAAATGCCGTTCATTGTGATTGGCCGTATACCAATTTAATGCTACTGTAGAGAGACTGGTTACCTTACCCAATAAATTAGATAAATAGAAAAGACACCCCATCAGATAAGAAAAGCATCACCAACACTGAAAAAATCCAAAGCCTCTTACAATACAGGAGAGGACGTGTGTTAAATGACACCTAAACTGGCTGATGAAAGTTCATTTGGTACTCCAGATCATCGAGCAAGTCGACAGTGAAGCTGCGCTGAACAATTTAGATCAGTTCAAGGAATTCGATAGAGTTGACCAATTTCCTGGAGGATGTCCTTTCAGCCGCTGGTTACGAGCTGTACTTTCGACTTTTGTACGCGTCCCGCAGTGTGCTGGTGGAAGTGAATGAAGTACGAATGAAGCCTTTCATGTTGTCCCTCTTTATTCGTCAACGTTGTCCGCTTTTGCCTTTGCATTACCTTCTTATGTTGGAACCTTTCCTTCGCAAACTAAAGGCAAATCCGGTTCTACGTGAAGTCTCTTTAGCTGGTACTATCACTACCATCAAGTACTCTACCCTTCAGGTGACGTTTGGATTTTTGTGTCGAGAAAGTTTAAGATTGACGAAGTTGGCAAAGAGTTATGAGGGTACCAGACAGTAACAGCGATAATTCTGTTGGCTTGTGTTTGGGCGTGTGAAAGGGAGTGTCTATTCCCGGGTCTTTCCTCTGGAGGGACGGACCGCTCAACATACTTGGCGTCTGTTTCGGTTTGATCATTTGCAAGAAATTAGGATGGGAAGCACAGGAGAAGGTCAAGGGCGCAGTTCGTCCTTGCTTCCGGAGGAATCTTTCCATTAAGGGAAAGGTGGAAGTTTGTCTTTCGCATATCTACCAATTATTTTTTAGCGACTCTCCGTGCTTCCATTCCCATATTCATATTAATAAAATTAGCTAGGGTTTGTTCTTTTTCTTGTGGGAAGACAAAGCTCTGTTACCTCCACTCTCTGAAACGGTCTGGGTATGCTTAGCACCGAGACTCGCATCTCTTTCGTGGATGTGATAAGAAAGGCGAGTTTTGGAATGTAGTACGCATGTAAACAATTCTCATCCCTGAGCACTCGTCGTGGGAAGAGGCTCAGCATTTACCTCGGGTGTTCTTTCTATCGTGAATGTCGGTTAGCTCCCAAGTTCTTTTTACGGGCGTCGGATGGTTTATTCGAAGTCCAAACCTTGTCCCGTAAGGCATTATATGTTAGTGAAAATGGTCGGATTGGAGAGCTGTTCAAGATGGTCGGATTAGAGAGCGCGGTTTAACGAAGCGGGAAGCTCGCTTGATATGACCTTGGGCGCTTGGATTGAATTACCTCACTAACAATGAGACATCATTCACCTGGCTGGTGATGCAAAAGAGTCTCTGGGTCGGAAAAAAAGCTTTCTTCGCTGTGGTGAGTCGGTGGAGACCTTGGATCACGTCTTCTTTGACTGCAAGTTTGTACGCCTTTTGTGCAAGTTTGTTAAAGACATCATGGTCCGCATTCTATGCAGAAAATTCTTTGTCCTTGAGGCCTGTTCTATTTATATCAATGTGCCAACTAAAGCTGAGCACTATCTGTTCTTGTGCTTACTTGATGCTATGCGAGTCGTGATATGGAAGACACGACAGAAAGAATTATATGGATATGAAAAGTTTACCATTTCTGAGCTAATCAACTTAAAATCAAGATCCGAGAGGAAAGGCGACGACTCCTTTCGTCAAAATTTAGCAAAAGGTGGGTGTGCTCTGTGCGTATCTGTCGAGTGAAAGGATTCAATTTAGAGTAGCATTTTGATAAGTGTTAGGCATCTGAATACTTGTAGTTCTGTATTAAGCATTGACTACCCTGCGCAAAATAGTTTAATTTAGATTTGTTTTGTCTTCTTTTTTTACGCCACGCTAATTAAAATAGAGATATATGCTCATTAGTTCTTTTTAGCTTACTTCCTTTGGTTTAATTCCCCAATATCTCCCACTTTAGGTGACAAGAAATCTCAGTTCTCTTGTGAATGTGGGACACTTTTAGATTTTCGAGTGTGCTCTCTTGTAATTTTTGTTGTGTCTAAATGAGAGTGTATTTGTGTGTGTACGTGTGTGTGTGTGTGTGTGTGTGTGTGTGTGTGTGTGTGTGTGTGTGTGTGTGTGTTTATCAAGTTAACTGATATTTCTGCCACAATTAAGGATCGTGGGGGCTTTATATTATTAACACAATTTTGTTTAGTTTCTTGTATACATTTTATTATGCATATTGTAAATATTCATTGGGATTTTCATTTTTAAATGTTGTTATTCATTTCCAACTTTTCACAGAACAATTGTACATATGGGGATTATTTAGGATTTCATAGAGACTCTGATGTATTATGATATTGTAGTAAAATGGCAAGTAAGAATGTGATATTTTGGTGCAAGGGTTATTTTATAGTTTGTTTGGGTCAGTGATTGTGGCTACCTAAGTTTGTACGCCTTTTATGCAAGTTTGTTAAAGACATCATGATCCGCATTCTATGCAGAAAATAAGACAGATGATGAACATCCCTCCTATCCCGACTTTTGGTCTCATGCAACATTTTTTGTATTGAAGACTGTAGGTCTTGAAGACTGTAGAGCACCACAAAACTTACGTAATGATGCTATAGAATTATACAAATAACTTTACGAAATAACAAAACTAACATGACTTCAGTACTTTGAACAACAGCAACAACTAAAATTATATATAACATGTAACCCGAAGAAAAAGTAATGCCATTAAGAAAGAATTCAGATTCACCAAGGGATTGAATTGATACAATGATCCAAGTTTGTTAAGGTAATAGGATTACCTTGAACGGTACAAGAATATTACTGAACTGTTGAGGCAGTATCCTTGGTCAAAGTGCTACTTTATAATAAATTTTGTTGGCTACGACCAACAGTGACTAGTGATTTATCACTTCTGGCCCTCGCTTCTGGGTGGTTGGGTGGCTACTTTATCTTTTCAGCTGGTATTCGTTTCGGTAATCATCTATCAGTCTTCGTGTTGTTTAGATGCTGAAAAACATGTAGCCGACAAATGTACCAGAACTCTAGAACAAAATAAAATCGACCGTACTAAAAATAACTTCAGCCAAAGAATAAGTCAGCTATTTCGTCATCAACAATAACAAATTGATTTACTTTGATGTCAGCGATGCTCACTACTGTTAATGCTGTTGTAAAAAATAGTTTAACAACATGGGACCACTACTTCAGGTTAATTATTTGTACTTCTTTCTAGCAAGGAAACTATTATTGCAAAGTAACTATTTTGTGCGTTGTCGTGCAAGATGTGCGTTGTGGTGTAGTGGATATCGGCTCAGAACGAGAAATCGGGGAGCCGAGTTCAGATTCCAGTTTAATTCGTTGCATTCACTTACGCGCAAATACCCCTGGGAAAAGCATTAATTCGCTTTTTCCCAAAGCATTTTCCAAGTAGAGGATGCGCGTTGTGGTGTAGTGGATATCGGCTCGGAATGACAAATCAGGGAGCCGATTTCGAATTCCAGTTGAATTCCTTGCATTCACTCACGCGCAATTGACCTTGGAAAGGTATTAATCCGCCTCTTCCCTCAAATTTGGGTTAGATAACAGGACAAATTGGGTACTATAGCCTTGGCAACCAGTCTACCGCAGAAAGTAATGGCAAACTACTGCGGGAAAATCTTCTGCACAGTCAATCATGTCTCGAAAGAGACACGATCGCCGAAGCGTGTATCACGTATGGCACTTAACTGACTGAACTATTATTGGAGACGGCTACGATTCAAGGGAGTCCGATTTCTTTTGATAACTATTCTTTGACGGTGATTCTTCCTGGTAAATCTTTCAAAGACTGGCGACGACTGTGTGCGACTGTTTTAAGCGACTATCCCCTGTCTAGCTTCAACTTTCCAATTAGCTGGAGAGTGATCAGCACCCAAATAGATAGGAGTTTCTGCCATCCCTAGCCATAATTCATCCGGACAAATAAATTCTGAACACGTGATACACCTGAGGCGGTCTAAATTTACACCTGGGACCCACAATTTTAGCACCCATGCAGTTTGGGAATGCCCTAATTTATTGAACTCGTGCATTTATCCTGTCTGGTGATTTTGATATCAGCGACGACCTAGTTTTTACGACGCTTAATTTTGACCTTTTCAACTGCTTAGTCAAAATACCCATTACTTAAGACCTTGATCACTTTTTTTTACAACGATGTTCATCCTGTATAAGGCCCAAGAGCACTGAATGTAGAAAGTTACAGCGTGAGAGGAACCAACCCAAGAAAGGAGATAATATCACCACGCCGCAGGAGGGGCACCGGAAATAAAGAAGGATGAAAAGGCTTTAGAAGAAACAGAAAACCCAATTCTAAACAGGAAACACGATATAATTCTCTACTCCTGTTCAGAAGACTGGGGAGGTGTGTGAAGCGTTTGATAAACAAATATCGACTCCTATTGAAACTGTCTCCGAATTATCTAGAACTCACGGTTGTGTGCAAATACACGTTTTAGCCATAAGAATTGAGATTTTCATTTTAACTCTTTCAAACCATTCAGAGTGGTTTTATTGTCTCCTAAAATTTTCAAGATTCTCAAGTCCCATATTGTTACACTAGAATTATTTTGGCTGCCAAATACGGAAGCACATGGCCTCACACTTGCATCCGTTTAGAAGTCGAGTAAAAGATGTGATACACACAAATTATATAAGCCTTCTTCCGATCTTTGGCAAAGTGTTCGAAGTCATTATCAACGCCAAAGTGGTTCAGCATCTCACAGCCCACAGGCTCCTCTCGGACAAACAGTATAGCTTCCGCTTCACCAGGTCTACTGCTGATATGCTAACGACCATCACCGAGTATATATACCAGGCTCTCTATAAGGATGGTGAAGCCCTAACCGTTGTCTTGGATATCTCTAAAGCGTTCGACAGAGTCTGGCATGCTGCGGAGCTATGGTATAACTGGAAATTTGTTGGACCTAATCCAGTCATTTCTCTCTAACAGCACATTGAAGGTGGTATTAAACGGAGATGCCTACCAGAGCTACCATATAAACGCCAGTGTCCCTCAAGGCTCTATCCTAGGTCCTACGCTCTTTTTGATCTATATCAATGATCTCTCCGATGCCATAACATCCCAAGTAGGCATGTATGCCGATGACACCACAGTTTACTCTCGCCTCGATCAAAAATCTGGTGTGGGCGACAAAGCGAACCTTGCTGGCGAGCTTGAAAAGGACCTCCAATCCGTGGTGGACTGGGGTAAGAAATGGCTCGTAAATTTCAATTCTTCCAAAACGAAGCTACTATAAATTAACCATCATAGACAACCGCACCTACCTCCCATTATATATATATATATATATATATATATATATATAAACAAATTATCCAGGGTGGATTCGGGGCAGTTTCGCACGTATTGTAGGAATAATGTAGGACACATGTATCAGGAATATACATCACATAGCTGTCCAGTATTCTTTCTTGTGTGTCTGAACATCTTAACACTTTGTCGGCACAACAGGCTTTATCACATTTAGAAATTAATTTGGGAATAATCTAAAAATTATTTTGATTTTTAGAGAGTACTCAAATAAATACAATTAGGTCGAAAGAAAAAGAAACGGAATAAATGAAAAATGGCAACCAATCTAAGAGAAGGAAAACCTCAGATTGCAGATCCCAGAGAATGCAATTGAAAATAAATTAAGAATCTGAGGAAACCAATTGTTATGGTCGAAGGGCCATAGAAAGGATAACACAGACTCGGATATAAGGTTGGATAGTATATTCTCGGAAACCGTAGTACAAAGGTAGGCACCTCCACTTTTCAGTATAAATTTTCGATACCTGATTTTAAAATGAAAATTTTAAAATAAATAAGTTATATTTTAGCTTTAAAATTAGCTTTAATTGAAAGTCAAAAGATTAAATTTAGTAATTCTAGTAAACCAAATACACTGGCGTATTTTAAACCGAAATTATATTGTTTGGAATCTAAAGTTTTTCAGATTAAAAAAAAATTTAAACGTACCGCCATTTTTTTTTATTTATCGACACATTTACGTAAACAGTAGCCACATTTCTGTTTTAAAAATCTGGCAAAAATAAAATATACGTCGCTGACACGTTATTGAAGTCAATATTTTAAATTAAAACTTACCTTTATCTGATTTCAAACGATTGTACTTGCTTACTCTCTGAAATATTCGGTAAAAACTTTTATAAGTTACGGTAGCCGTTTTTATCAGTGTTTATCTCAAGCGATGACAGCTGTAATGACAGCTTGAAACTGTCAAGAAGGCTAAGTAAGGAGGCCATAGGCGACAAAAAGACGAATTTAATTTTTTATGTAAAGGAAGACAACCCTTGAATCACGTGACCTTTTAATGATAAATATTACGTACAGCCACCCGTACAAATAAAGATACAGGTAAGCAAAATGTACACAATTAAAATGTTTTAATTATTTTAAAAATTGACGGGCTCAATCATTTGTATTAAGCTTTTAAATTTTCGATTAGTAATTGTAATCTTCATGCATTAATTACATACCCTAGCCGACCCAATAGAGGAAGAAATTTTTAAATAATTTTGAAACATTTTATATCATTACAATAAAAAATGAAAAAAATGAAAATAATTCTTGTAAGAATTAATTATTCATTGTTTTTTTTTTCAGACTATGATATGCTTAATTTTTATTGTTCATAAAAGCAATCAGAAGTTTATCTACATAAAAATTGGCAAAGTTATTGCATTTTGCGCAATTCGGACCTATTTTTTTAGAAAGTCTGGCTCTATTAGAGAAAAAAAAACTGTTGATTAGCATTCCCCAATGACTCCTGAATTTAATTATATTAAGCTTATTGCTGCCCGTTGTCGAATTGTTAAGCATTTCTGGAAATTAATTAAGCGGGGAAACATATGTAAAAAAAGTATTTTTACCAATATTTTATACAAAATAATTATTTCAAAATTGATTTCAGTCAATTATGAATAAGTTCTGAAATTTTCATCAAAATCTGACTATTATTTGATTTTTGCAAGAATTTCCAAATTAATGTGTCTTTCACGGTCAAAATAGTGCATTGTGGAATATTACGTTTTTTTTTTACTTAATAAACGTTGCGTCAATTTAGACTTTCTACAAAAATTTCGAACGTGTTAGAAATAATTAAAAAAAATTAAAAAATAATTAAAAAATGCTTTGATCTATCCTCTTAATGATAATATAAACATTTTGCCGATAAAACTTTGTTTTTATTTAGTTTGGGGCTTTTTTCCGTCATGCTATGCTGTTTTTTCAGCGATTTTGTGGAGGTACCTATAAAGGTAAACGTGGACTGGAGAGTATGTTCTCTCGCAGGCGTCTTGACTCACTCATTCACTCACTCTGTGGCTACTACTCAATGACTCCACTCAGAGTTGGTAGCCATATTATAAAGGTGTGTACGAGTCCATTTGTAGGTAGTTCCCCACAGTACCCATGATTCTCGACGTTCTGAAGGGACATGACATTAGAAATATTTTTTCATTTCTTATCATCTTCGAATGTCCGTGTCTCATTTTCAACTTAATTTTTAAGTAAATCTTTAGCAATTACTTTGCGAGTCGAGAAACATTCTTAAGGTTTACACATTTTATCAGGATAGAAAACGTTTGCCTTCAAGTTTTAGGAAATAATTTAGCAGCAATGTGCTTTATCTCAGATAATACCAAAATAGACCTTGCTCTCAGTGTTACACGGATACAGGCTTAGATACATCAGCAAATTGACCTGTAGTAAAGCCTTCTAGCCACCAGGTACAGATTGGCGACGGAATCGATGCCAGAGGTTGCACTCGCAACATGAACAAGTGGTCGACCAAGATTTGCTTAGGATGTGCAAATGTGAAACACACTGAGTGGTTGGTAGGTATATAAACACTTACTTGAGAGGCAAAAGATGAGAGCGTAAAATCCGCACGGGAATGCAGAATCCGTGTGCAGAGAACAAGTTGTTATTAACAAGTGATAGCTCCTTCAAAACATCTTTACAAAAAACGTAATAGCTTCTCTTTCTGATTATAGAAGTAGTACCGAAAGGAACTAATGCATAATACCTAAGAACTTTAGATTGAAATCCGAATGAGTTTTTCTCATCACCGAGAACATATCTTGGTTATAGAACTGGGCTCAGAGACTGATGGTTATTTAACAAAAGCCGAGGTGGCAGGAGGATACCCAGATGTGTGCTGAGTATCTACAGCAAAATAACCGTGCTAAGGGATATTAATACAAATAAGACAAACACCAGAAGACAGAACAACAAATAGAAGAGTGGAAAGGTTAAGTCGTTAGAGTCGAAGAGAGCACATTTCGATGCGAATCATCAATGACACTCCGAAATTATGTTGACTGCTATTAGTCTTTATTTTTATAGCTACCTCAATCCAAAGACCATTCCATTATTGAGAGCGCCAGAGAGGTGTTAGCTGCTCTAAAACAACTATAAACAACCCAGATGTATTGACGAGCCTGCGGACCTCCGTCAAACATAATATATTTAGTGGGACATTGCGTTCACACATAATGTATTTTTTCTGGCTCGGTAACAGTCCAGAGGCTGAGTAAAGTATTAAGAAACAGGACAATTTTACTAGAAACAAAGAGGAGATTACTGGATTGCGATGTGATGTCAGTTCTTCAATATGGCAGTAAATGTTGGACATTATTTTCGAAGTTGAAGGAAAATCTGGAAGCAGCAGAAATGTGGTTCTACAGAAGGATGCTGCGGATATCATGGATCGAGCATGTGAGCAATGACGGAGTTTTGGGAAGGATGGAAACGAAAAGGAAATTAATACTGAGCATCAGGAAGAGACAACTAAAGTTTCTGGGACATGCAATGAGGAAGGAGGGCATGGAGAATCTGATATTTAGAGGCCAGATAGAGGGAAAAAGAGACAGGGGAAAGCAGCGGACAACATATTTGAAGGACCTGATCAGGTGGATGATGGAAAGAGGGTTGCGTAGAGTAACAGGAGAAAGCGTGCTAAGAGCCAACAGGGACAGGGAGATGTGGAAACCAATGATCGGCTACGTCCTGAAAGTATATGGCACTGTTGTAGTGAAATATCCTGGAATGGGCATGGCCCGGGTTATAAAAGACCTGGAACGAACTGGAGAGTCTTCGTCATTTTACTGACGGCTCTAAGCATTGTCAGGCCCTCTGCCTTCGGGTGGGGAGCGTTGACCCAGTCGTGACTGCGCCGAAGGGTGGAGTCACGACTGGGGTAAATTAGACAGGAATTTTTGGGCGGGCTATATGGCCCGGGGAATCCCACTTTAAAAAGGCCTTGTGCCACATTTTGCCTTTAGTGGGAAAGCAAATAAATACTGTCTTCATCATTATGCGAGAGCCATCGTGATTATACGAGAGCCATCGTCATTAACGAGAGTTAGACGTCACTAGACGGAAGCATTCTTTACCAGACGGACGCACACGTCCTATACACAGACATTTTCTTCGTGAGTGTTATACCTGTTAACTGTTCGTTGGTGTACGTGTCTATTGGTTTATTGTCAGTTAAGTGCCATACGTGATACACGCTTGGGCGATCATGTCTCGAAAGAGACATGACTGACTGGGCAGAAGATTATCATGCAGTAGGTTGCCATTGCTTTCTATAATAAATCTCTATTCCTATATCCTCAGTGTTACGAACTATTTCTTGCACTATTCTTTCTCTGTTTATCCCCTTCTGAGATTTAACAGGCACACCGTAATTGGTTTCAATTTTGTATAACAAATATAAGCTGAATAATTGTCTTGGTGGCTTCAGTTTTCTTTCATATTTTGTTTTGATATCTTTATTTTTATGCATATATATTTTTACTATTTTTTCATTTTTATATATTTATATTTTGTTTTCGGATCTTTATTTTTAGGCATTTATATATATTTTTGCCTTGATTCTTATCATATATTTTGTTTTGATCTCCTCATTTTTATGCATATATTTTTGTTTGCCTTCATTTTTTATTGTTTTGTATTATTCTAGCAGTATAGCCCGGTGTTGCTCGGGTGTAATGAAAGATTTGCTATATATATATTATCTATTTTCTGCACTATTGTAAGAATTACAACCTTGAAACTTCTGAATATCGTTTCTTATGTCTTTGTCTATGAGTCTATCAAATTTGATTAAAATCGCACCACTCCTTCTATAACCTGATTTTCGATATTTATCGGGGGTACCTCGACACAAAACCTAGCTAAGAATACTCGCAGACGCTTATAGCACAACTGTGTAAATTTTCAAGAAAATCGGTTCAGCCGTTTCGGAGTCTATAGGTAACGGACGCGCGCTCGCACACACACACACACACACACATACACACAGTCAGTTAAGTGCCATACGTGATACACGCTTGGGCGATCATGTCTCGAAAGAGACATGGCTGACTGGGCAGAAGATTATCCCGTTGTAGGTTGCTATTGATTTCTGCGGTAGACTGGTTGCCGACCAACGCTATAGAACCCATAACTGGAAGGAAGAGACAGATTAATACCTTTCCCAAGGGTATTTGCGCGTAAGTGAATACAATGGATTCAACTGGAATTCGAACTCGGCTTCCCGGTTTCTCGTTCCGAGCCGATATCCACTCTACCACAACGCACATCCCACACCCACATACACACACATAGACAAAATAAATAAATTTAGATTCAGATTTTGGTGTCTTAATTTTTATATATATTTGTTCTTCAAGTTTTAACATTTTTATGAAATTATATTTTGTTTTCTTATCTTTATTTTAATTAAAAATATTTTACGGTCTTGAATTTATGCACTTATATTATGTTTTGATGACATTATTATTTTTTGCTAAAATATTAAAAAGTTTCGTTTATTAAGGTGATTTTTATCTCTCTGGCCACCTAGAAGATCATATCTGGTCCCAAGTTCAGAAAATAATACAGATGTGTAGAATAATTGGTCATGTTTAAATGTCAGTCAGTTATGTGCAATACGTGATACACGCTTTGAACGATCATGTCTCGAAAGAGACATGACTGACTGGGCAGAAGATTATCTCGCAGTAGGTTGCCATTGCTTTCCGCGGTAGACTGGTTGCCATCCAAAGCTATAGAACCCAAACTGTTTTGTTATTTAACCCATAACTGGAGGGAAGAGATGGATTATTACATTTCCCAAGGTTATTTGCGCGTAAGTGAATGCAAGAAAATCAACTGGAATTCGAACTCGGCAACCCAATTTATCGTTCCGAATCGATATCCACTGCACCTCAACACTCATAAATGTAATTGGCAGAAATGTCCAACAAAGAGAATTTATAAAGGTTGCAATAAATAATAAGTGAAAGAAAAGAGAAGGATAAGGCAAAAATGATATTGGGTAAACAATATATGCAAAACAAGGCAACAGTAATAAGGGAAAACAACAGCAATAAGGCAAAATGTTTATAAGCTTTGAATGGTGTTCACACACAAAAAGGGATACTATTGTGGATTCTTGTTAGAAACCACACAATATAATAACACAAAACAGATATGAGAGGAAAAATGTAAGTATATTGAACAAGATATATACAATCTGTACACGGTTAGTAGAATTCAATAATAATAGGAATACTTGTTAGTAGGATTCAAATATATACCATCTTGTAGATAAGAAGTAAGTCCGGGTAATAAGTCTGTATTCTTGCTGACCAACTAGCGGTGGTTCAACTGCTGTGACAAGCACTGCGTTAAAAACTCTGCCTTACACACTGTTTTACACACTGCCGTTCTCTGTAGGCAGGATCATTTGTATACCTTAGACGAATCCATTTATATGTTTAAAAAAGAGGTGACCCCATAACAGATACAGACAAGTGATCGCAGCGTTCTGGCTTGAAGACAAGAAAGACCGGTACGAAGTCTGATGAGATCGAGAAGTGACCGCTTTTATTTGTTTGTAAAAATTCCAGCATGCATCTCTTTTATAAATTTGGGTAGGGGGATGTTTTTGTAATATTTCTTGAGAGATAGGAACTAACAGGACGGTAGTCATATCATCAGGGATTATGTTGAGATCCAAGTAAAAAATAAAAAAATAATAAAAAAAGGATTTTGATCTTTGATGTAATCCTCACCTGTAATATTATCACAAAAAATCTTCCTTCAGCAACAATTTAATTCAGTTCCTGAATAAGCTACACTTGATGAATATCTCTTAATTGCAGATCTAGTATCAACGCTTTGCAAAGCAAAACTGCCGAGTTGGAGATACTCAATATGAAACATGTAAATAAAACTTAAATTCTTAAAAAACACCAACAATTTAAATAAGTGACCTATTTTGTGGAGTTTGATTCAGAAAAAAAAATAATTCAGGATTTTTTTTTTCTAGTTGATTAATTATTTAAAAAAGAATAATTTTCTTTCTCAGGCTTTGTAGTTGATATTAAATTTCTTTCAAATCTTTCCATACTTTACTCGATTATTTCGTAAATAGACAAGATCCATATAG
This sequence comes from Ascarosepion bandense, assembly GCA_037127315.1. Classification (NCBI taxonomy): domain Eukaryota; kingdom Metazoa; phylum Mollusca; class Cephalopoda; order Sepiida; family Sepiidae; genus Ascarosepion; species Ascarosepion bandense. The sequence goes on from JBBBDQ010001640.1 coordinate 1,161,325, forward strand.
ACATCTAAAAATACTCAAATGTTGTTATCGACTCATTTTTTTTCTTTGTCCTGTAAAGTATACTCCATAGCGATGGACGAACAAAACAAATTTCCCCGGGAGATAAATTTTCCCACTTATATTATTTTTGACCATTGTGTATGTATGTGTTTATGTACGTATGTCTTAAATATGTTCGGATGTCTGTATGTGTATGCTGATGCGCGTGTGTATATATTTTCCCGTGTATACATATGTGTGTGAAGTAGGTGAGAAATTCCTTAATCGAAATTACATGTTTTTTTTTGTCTTTGTTCTTTAACTTCAAGTAGCGTGGGAGGTAATGGCCGCTTTTCGTTTCAATTGCTTTTGTTTCTATAGAAACCTTATTTCTTGGCTTTTTATCGGTATTAATAAACCTATAATTTTTTTCCCTCGCATCATTTTGTGTAAAGTGCGTCTGTTTTTTTGGCCAAGTGGTTCTATCGAAGTCGAAGACGACATTGGCAATAACGGTGGTGTTTGTTCGATGTTGTCGCTGAACAAACTAATTAACAAAGACGACATTAAATGAAACAATATATTTTTCTAAGAAAAATACTAACGCTGTTTGAAAATGTGTGAAACTACTTAATTACACGTATTCACAATTGAAGGAACTAAAAGAAATTTTTTATTTAGTTAAAAGACACTACAAAAAATAGTTCAGACAAATATTTGAGGCAACATTTAATTTATATAGACACACAAAAAGACAGACGGCACGATTCGAATATCAGAACAAATGATAGATTTATTATTAAAACACAAAATAATGAATGAATTACACAAGTTTAGTGCATTGTGTACTAAAGGAGGTCCAATAACATGTACACTACAGGCCATAATTATTAGATCACCCCAGTTTTTTTAAAAGAAATGATTTATTTCATACAATTTTTAGTATTTATTGCCAAGTTGATAATTTTAAATGAAAATAGAATGGTTCTTTTGTTATTATTACTTCGCCAAATTTTACAAGCCAAATAGCGACAATTTACCAATCGCACCCTGTAGATTTATATATATATATATATATATATATATATATATATATGCTACCGGCCATAATTATTAGATCACCCCAGTTTTTTTAAAAGAAATGATTTATTTCATACAATTTTTAGTATTTATTGCCAAGTTGATAATTTTAAATGAAAATAGAATGGTTCTTTTGTTATTATTACTTTGTAAAATTTTACAAGACAAGGAAGCACAGATGAACTTGTCCGAATCACCATAAATTTTCTTCATTCTTTCATATATGAAACTGCAATATAGATAATTACTAAATATTTATAAATTCATTTGGTGCACATGTTATTGTGCAGTATTAACAAAAGAACCATTCTATTTTCATTTACAATTATTCCCTTGGCAATAAGTACTAAAAATAGTATGAAATACATCATTTTTTTTAAAACACTGGGGCTTCCTAATAATTATTGCCGGTAGTGTATGGAAAAATAATAAATGAAAATGAAATATACACGTTTACAGTAAAATTTATAATACTGCATAGGGTTTTCAGAAAAGAAAATTATGTATAAACTGTAGAAAAGAAGAACATACTTTAGGAGCAAAGTTCGTTGGAACATTGAAAAATAGAATAATAACACGAGTCGAAGACTTTTTCTTGATGTGGAAGCAACATTGAGTTTCCATACAATTCTTGTCTGGTTGTTGTCAAATTTCTTTTGTATTGTTCCAGCAGAAGGTATTCGTCCTTGAATTAAAATCCGAAGTCCCTTTTATAACCTTCGGGTAGGCTCCAAATTCACTTCTCGGAATTTGGACAGAAATATTTTGATTGGTTCTGGATGAAAAACGAACGCAGTTGTTTTCCTACAAATCGAAATACATCAAAATTATCTGGTCCGAAATTTCTAACACCTGAAGAAGGCCGGAGTGTACAACAACCAAATCGCCGTAAACATGACAATAAAGATGAGGACAATACTCCGAACAATGTAAATAGTATACATCTATATCCTATTCCACTATAAGGTTTGGTCCTAGCTTCCAGGCAACGGTCGGGTTTCGGCTGCTGTTTTGTAAAATAGGCTTAATACTATTGATATGGGGGTGATACTATTTTGAAGGATGGATATATTCTCATTTAATATCTTATTGCTATGTACTGAGATATATTTACCAAAGTCCCTGATGCAGCCACAACCAACATTAACTCTAACGTTAGATTCTTGGTGTTGATTCTTGAATGATTCTTTTTTTTATAGCGTTGCTTCTTCGACCAGCACCTGGTTTGATTCTTGGGATCGGTTCTTGAATATTTCTTTATTTTTATAGCATTGTCTCTTTAGTCAGGTCAGCACTTGGCTTGGTTCTTGGTGTCGGTTCTTGAATGATTCTTTTTTATAGCGTTGTCTCTTCATCAAGTCCATCGTTGGGTTCGTGATGTCAGTTCTTGAATTATTCGACCTGCACCTGTTTGGGTTCGTGATACCGGTTTTTTGACAATTTCTATGACTGTGTGCAGGAAGCGTGGCATGATCGTATTGGAATAAAAAATATCAAGTTTGTTAAAAAAATAATCGTCGATACCTTTCTGTTATATACGACTCTCTCGGTTTTATATTTCTCCTGAGAAAACACAATACTGTTCGACCAAACGCTGTCTCGACGAATGATTCTTGAACCAGCGAATGCTGCCAAAACGAGGCGACCCCGATTACGAGGACAATTAACGCTGCGCAATTTCGGTGACGAAAACTACTACCCATTCGGTGTTTCTCGCTATCACAGTGACGATGACTACTGTCAAAACTTCTGGGTGATTATTAAACTTCTCAAATCGTAATTCGTCGGGGACCACTCTTCGTAGATCAGTTGCACATAAATATTTCAAATAATTTCTGTCGAAGATTACCACCCGATCCGACACTCACTGGGGACAGTTTTCACTTTTCGTCGGGAAACACTCAATCCGACTTTCACTGTAAATCAATTTCATAAGTTTCTTTTCATGAACAACTTCAACGAAGGAACAAATCACTTCTTCTTCTTCTTCTTCTTCTTCTTCTTCTTCTTCTTCTTCTTCTTCTTCTTCTTCTTCTTCTTAAAATGCCAGATTATAATAATAATCCTCTTCTTCTTCTCCGTCTTATTTTTCCGTCGTCCTTTTCCTCTTTAGTTTTCAATAATAATCTGCAATAAACGCCTCGTTGAAAACAATATGACTACACCGAAATGTAACTAAATTGTAAATATATTTTATTTCCTTTTTATGAAACACATGACCTCTTTTTCAAACACAGGACATCTTTTCAAACACAGGACATCTTTTCAAACAATGTAGAGACATTACCGTAGAGCGAGGAGAAAGTTTTTTGGACCTGAGTTCGCAGCATCCCCGCACATCGAGCGAAGCCCGATTGAGAGAACAACCGTTTTCTTTGACGGTTTAAACTAGACTCTTCTAAAATTCAAAAATGAAAATTACTAGAAAAAATTTAACTGTCGGCTTAACGTCACTTCCGACACACCGACAGCTGCCTTCCAGTCTAAACTTACCTGGGACAGGAGATGGCATTTGTAACTCCTGGCTAGACAAAACAAAAATCTCTAAATCCAACATATTACACCTTTTGACATTTCCTGCCTTCAAATTTTAAACATCTGCGTTACTAATCGTAAATAAACTTCACCTCAAAAATCCATGCTGACCAAAACTATCGTACCAATGAATATCTGACAATTCTTGTTTATTCATATGACTTAACAACAAGGTGAGACGGCTACTACCAGACTTTGGAAGTATCAGTATGACTTGCTCGTCGCGTCGACATTGATGTACCCTTATCCTCCTAAATTGTTCCATTTTTCATGGAGCATCTCCCTCCTGCTAGCTTAATTAGGTAAAATCATCATTCACAGCTCCCAGCCAACACTCGCCTTAGACTAATATATTTTGGTCGAGACCGATTGAAAATAGATTTGTTGTTCCCAAGTACTTTGAGCTGCCATATCCAATCAAAGAGATTCTCCCATTTTCTGTTCATTTTAATCAACATAATCGTATATCACTACCGTGTTAAAGAGAATGAAGATTACACAGAAACTGTTGATAAAAAGTAAAAAGAGTAAACTAAAATCTTTGAGATACATAACAAAGAAAGAAGTGTTAGGAAAATATAGCACTCGTCGGATTTACCCGAAAGCTGAAACAAAGAGGCAGCGAAAAACATTTACAGTATTTACATTATTCGGACTATTGTACAAATGGCAACAAAAATGAGGACAATAGACCGAATAACGTAAACACTCTAAATACTACCTCATCTCAGAAATATAGAGAAAAGCGAAAAACATATTTGCAAATTTGAAGTAAATCGATAGACGGACATATAAAAATAGTTCAAGGAAGACTAATCAACGAATAAAAAAAAACACTGGCGTTAATAGAAAACAGCAAGAAGGCGTGGAGAATCATAAATCTACATACAATCTCTTACATGTAAAATAAAACCCATCTCTCGATAATGGCTAAAAGTACATGTTTCATACATCATTGTTTTATCACAACTCAAATACAGCGAAGTTAAAATAATGAACATTGAAGAAATTTAGCAAAGTATTTTAAGAGAAACCTCATCACTTCAGCAAGCAGTCCTAGTGATAAAATAATAAGAGGCAGTCAGTTCGAAAAATGGTGCTGGTTCTAAAGTTGAGGAGCTGCTCCGAAAGAAGACAAAACTGATCCGAAAAAAATTGCATCATCGAAACATTCTTTTTATGTTTTGTTTTTTGAAATGTTTTCTGAAATGTTTTTTGAAATGTTTTAGTATGCATTCTTGGCTCGACTATGACTAGATTAAAAACTAAAGGAGAAACCTGATATGTGGTTATATTTTGTGCGTGATTCGAACCGAGTTGAAATGTTTTTTGAAATGTTTTAGAATGCATTCTTGGCTAGACTATGACTAGATTAAAAAAAATAAAGGAGAAACCTGATATGTGGTTATATTTTGTGCGTGATTCGAACCGAGTTCTTTTCGAAGCGGTAGAGGAAAAATGGTTATTACTTTTAAATCCGGTATCACTATTAATATCTCCCTGGGTTGAAAAAAATTAAGTAAGAGAAGTAAAAAAAAAAATCATGTTTACTTGAACCGTAACACAAGTCTTTCACTATGTGTCACTCTCATACTTGACTGAACATATTGAGCACTACAGATCGCACTGAATTGCTGACCATTTATGCGGACAGGCCGTCGGCATGAGTTATTATAGCATTGAAAGTACCTGTTGAAATTTATAAAATCTTCTAGTTAACTTTTTTTCAAGAAAATACGTTTCTTAATGTCAGCTGTCTGTTATCGTACTTTCCAGTATTGATAAGAATTTTTTTTAACCTAAGTTCTCAAGTGATGTGGTTTCTGTTATTTGATACAACTATTTGTGATTCTTTAACGACAGTCAGCAAAGTTTGAAGAAGGTTGGTCCTCGAAGTCAGTTATTCACTATAACAAACGAAGAAGAAAAAAAGTCAGAAAAAAGATGTTAATAATAATAATAATAATAATAATAATAATAATAATAATAATAATAATGATGATGATGTTCTGTACTTGCCCCAAATGAATATAAAAATCGTCACTATAGAGTAGGGCAATATTTACACTGGAGAATGTGCAAACACTATGGAAAATATGTAAACAAACATTGGTATGAATATCACCCAGCACCAGTTATAGAAATAAAAGATGTCACCATTCTATGGGATTACACCATCTATACAGAGAGAAAAATTGAAGCAAATAAACAGGACATTATTGTTAAAAACCAAAAAGAAAAAGCTTGTTTATTAAATGATATGGCTTGTCCAGCGGATTGTAACATAACAACCAATCAATTCGAAAAACTGTCAAAATATAAAGACCTGGAAATTGAAATAGAAAAAATGTGGAAATTGAAAAAAGTATCGTACCAGTGATAGTGGGTGCACTTGGAATGATAAAAAACGGAACAAAAACACATTGAAAGAATCCATGGAAACCCCAGCTTAAGAGATATACGAAAAATGGCTTTGTTAAGTACAGCCCACACACTAAGGAAAACTTTGTCTATATAACGCTAGGGATGTTAGGGGAGAAAACATGAAATGGAGCCATAACAACACACCACGGCCTGCCTTAGGTCTTCCTGCAGACTTGGTAGGTAATGCGATCATAGCAGTAATCGATTTATAATGAAAAATGGAATAATAATAATAATAATAATAATAATAATAATAATAATAATAATAAAATACAAACAAGATTTACAGTTAGTAGATTCTGTAGAAAAGCTAAACAGAAGCCAAGAACCAACTATTGCGGCAAAAAATATGAAAATGAAAGCCAAAGATAAAGCTCTTGAAAAGATGAAACAGCGCTGGCAAGACAAACCTCTGCATGGCCAATATCCAGTACGTGCCAATAAATCCAATGTTGACAAAGTTAATACTCATCGATGGTTACGTGCATCTGGATTAAAGTCTGAAACTGAAGGATTTATACTTGCAGCACAAGACCAAAGTCTTTTCACGAGAAACTTTCAGGCAAATATTATGCATAATAATATGGATCCAAAATGCAGGTTTTGTGATAAACACCAAGAAACAATAGACCACCTAATCTCAGGCTGTTCTGTGCTTGCCCCAAACGAATATAAAAATCGCCACGATAGAGTTGGGCAATATTTACATTGGACAATGTGCAAACATTATGGAAAAGCTGTAAACAAACACTGGTATGAACATCATCCAGCACCGGTTACAGAAATAGAAGATGTAACCATTCTATGGGATTACACCATCTACACAGACAGAAAAATTGAAGCAAACAGGCCAGACATTATTGTTAAAAACCAGAAGGAGAAAACTTGTCTATTAATTGATATGGCTTGTCCAGCGGATTGTAACATAGCAATCAAGGAATTTGAAAAACTGTCAAAATATAAAGACCTGGAAATTGAAATAGAAAAAATGTGGAAATTGAAAACAAGAGTTGTGCCAGTGATAGTAGGTGCACTTGGAATGATAAAAAATGGAACAAAACAACACGTTGAAAGAATCCCTGGAAACCCCAGCTTAAGAGACATACAAAAAATTGTCTTATTAAGTACAGCCCACACACTAAGGAAAACTTTATCTATGTAATGCTGAGGATGATAGGGAAGATAGAAAAACATGAAATGGAGCCATAACAACACGCCACTACCTGCCTTAGGTCTCCCCGCAGACCTGGTTGGTAGTGAGACCAAAGCAGAAATCGAAATATGATGAAAAATGACATAATAATAATAATAATAATAATGACAAATGCTGATATGAACACACCAAGCACTGGTTACAGAAATAGAAGACATGAAAATTCTATGGGATTAGACCATCTTCACAGTCAGAAAGATTAAAGCAAATAGGCCGGAGAGAATTGTCAAAAATCGAAAAGAAAGAAACTTGCCTACTAATGGATATGGCTTATCTTGTGAATTGTAGCATAGCAACCAAAACATTTAAAAAACTATCGAACCTGGAAATAGAAATAGAAAAAAAAAAGTGCAAATTGAAAATAAGAATATTACTAGTTATAGTAGGTGCGTTTGGAATGATAAAAAAGGAACAAAACAACACCTTGAAAGAATCTATGGAAATCCCAGTTTACGAGAAATATAAAAAATCGCCTTGATAAGTACAACCCACACACTAAGTCGCACTTTATCCATGTAACGCAAGGGGTAGTATGGAAATTAGAAAAACAAACCATGAAATGTAGCCACAACAACCCATCACATGTCAGGCCTTTCCGCAGACATGGTAGGTAGCGTGACCATAGCACAAATCGAAATAATAATAATAATAAGAAGAAGAAGAAGAAGAAGAAGAAGAAGGAGAAGAAGAAGAAGAAGAAGAAAAAGAGAATGAGAAGATTATGATAGATATTATGAAAAAGAAGATGTGATGATGAATAAGACAGGAAAAAAAAACTCAAAGAAGATGAAAATGAAGAAATGAAAAAATAGTAATTCTTCTTCTTCAATATGCCTGGTCCTTTCTGGACGTAGGCGATCATGGCTTTCCACGTTTCCCTATCCTTGGTGGCTCTTAGCTCGCTTTCTCCTGTTACACAACGCAACCCCCATTCTGTGATCCACCTGCTCAGGCCTTTCAAATATGTTATCTGCTGCTTTCCCCTGTCTTTTTTCCCTCTATCTGACCTGTTAGTATCAGGTTCTCCAAGCCATCCTTCCTCATTGCATGTTCCAGGAACTTCAGCTGTCTCTTCATGATGCTCAGTATTAATTTCCTTTTCGTTTCCTTTTCGTTTCCTTCTGTTATGACCGAAGGGCCATAGAAAGATAACTCGAACTCGGATATAAGGTTGAACACTATATTCTCGGAAAACGTAGTAAAATGGTAAACGTGGACTGGAGAGTACTTCCTCTCGCATGCGTCCTGACTCACTGATTCACTCACTCTGTGGCTACTACTCAGTGACTCCACACACAGAGTTGGTTGCCATATTATAAAGGTGTGGAAGAGTCCACTTGTAGTTAGGTCCCCACAATACCCATCTCCCAAGCCTTTTACTCTGCAAAAGGGTTTATTATTTTCCTGAAATTTAATACCATTCTTTTTGGCATTGATTTTTAAAGGCTCGATGAATTTTCTTTCTCCCCGACCTTCGTTGATCGGGTGTATGTTGCGGGGGCTCGTGGTCAAATGTGTCGGAAATGATCTCGATGGGTTCTTCCACTTCATCCTGTGTGCTGTTAGAATCCATTTCCTGCCGTTTTTTAATTTGATTAATGTGTCTTTTGTTACTGCACGAGCTGTTTTGCTTTCATTTTTCATCATTGCTTTTTTTTTAATTTCCTCCAAATGTGAATATTAATAACTGAGAGATACGAGTCAGAATCTAGTTGCAGCTTAACTGTTTTGTTTAGCATGTTGACTACGACATATTTTCGTAGATTCCTATCTACTTTTTCATTTGATCTAGTTTGTCTGACTCTGTTTCTGTTGTTCCTTTTGTTCCTACAGTGCGCCCCTTTGTGGCCAATTTTGCCACAATTATTACATGTCTTGTTTCGGTAGAAACAGTCTACCGCCCAATGTTATCCACCACAACGCCCGCAATGTTTGTTTCTGTAAAGGTCGTCTACTTATATTTGTGAATGGGCATACTCTTTGCTTTCTCTACCTTTTCCAGGGGAGTAATTTTTTGACTTGTACTTAATTCTCCTAACATACGATATGCCTGATTCCTCGATGTTTTTGGAATCGCTTTTAACACTGATTACTCGCTGGCAATCTTGCAGTGTGAGACCGGGTTCGCTTTCTAGTCTTGATAGAATTCTCCGTCTTATCTCAGAGTTTTTTGCGGAGACTAAATCTTGGGCAAATATTAAGCATTTGAAATTGTCGGCTGACAATTCTGCCAATCGAAAATCGTCACAGTACAATCGACGCAAATGTAAGATAATCCTCGTCATCTCGTTTTGACAAATTGAAACACTTCCATCCTTTGTGAAATAGTGTTGTATTAGGGTTAAATAACTCAGACAAAAGTTTTATTGCTTCATCGAACCCTAATTCACTTGTGTTTTGGAAGAATGTAATCGACGAACTTACTATTTTCCGTTGTTCCCAACTTTCTCAAAAGAAGGCGAACTTTTTTAGCGTTCAACCAATCCTGACAATCTACTGTAAAAAGATCTTCATATCTTCTATAGAAAGCTTCAAATGCTTTATCTTCGTCAGGAAGATAATTGAATGTCTCTATCGACTTCCAAATTGTGATGTGAGAAAATGAAGTGTTCTTTTCACTAAATTCCTTTTTACTTTTTACTTATTGTTTTTAGAAGTAATTCTTCTTGTTGGTTTTAGAATTCAAGAAAAAGCTGTTGTTGCTCTCCCTGTTGTTGTTGTTCTTTTTGCAGTAGGAGCAATTCTTCTTCGAACATTTATTGCTGCTCTAATATACGTTCCTCTGTCTTTTGTTGATGATCAAGTTGTGTCTTCATCATCTGAACAATGATTGCTTTAAAGTCTTCCATAATGTCTTCAAATACGTGTTTTCAGAAAAAAAAAAGGAATTTAGACATTTTTTTTTCTTTAAGTGGGGGGAAGAAAATGAAAAGTAATTCTTTGGCTTAATATTTCTCAGCTCTGGCTGGTGATAACTGTGAAATTTTTTTTTTTTACCAATACAGTCTGGGTGCTTCTACTTGTTTTTCTCTAAGGAAGAGAAAAAAAAATTACATAAACAACGACCCTGCAAAACTTCCTTTTTTTCCTGTGTGGTCGAGGGAAGCGAAGAACAATTAAATGTTTTTGATTATAGCAACGAGGGGGAAGAAAAGAAATTTTATTTACAATTTTCACTAGTAAGTATTTTCGAGTTGTTGGTTTCGCACAAATATCTATTGAGTTATTATTTTTCTATGCTTTTAACTTCTTTCTAATATAGCCGACGTCCGAATCTGTGTTTTTTTAATTATTTATGTTGCCTGTTTATTCGGTTGGTGTGTCTGCTTTTTTTTTTTTCTTCATTTCTTTTCGTTATAAGTTGTGTTATTAACGTACAACTGATATAGGCGTATCTTTATTTTTCGTAAAATTTTGAGATTTCTCTTTGTGGTTCGAATATTCTTCGTCGCCAGTGTTATGGCGGAACCTTTTTTGTGGAATTTTTTAGGTAGAGGTTTCCCTTTGTGGTTCGAATATTCTTCGTCGCTAGTGTTATGGCGGAACTCTTTTTGTGGAATTTTTTAAGTAGAGGTTCCAAATTGGGGGTCGAGTATTTTTCGTCGCCAGTGTTATGACCGAAGGACCATTGAACGATAACACGGACTCGGTTATAAGGTTGAATATTATATTCTTGGAAAACGTAGTAAAAAGGTAAATGTGGACTGGAAATTAATTCCTCTCGAATGCGTCCTGACTCACTCATTCACTCACTCTGTGGCTACTACTCAGTGACTCCATACTCAGAATTGATAGCCATATTATAAAGGTGTTCAAGAGTCCATTTGTAGGTAGGTCCCCACAATACCTTCCTTTCCAAAACCTCATCATTGCTCACATGCTCGATCCATGATATCCGCAGCATCCTCCAGTAGAGCTACATTTCAGTTGCTTTTTTTTTTTTTTTTTTTTTTTTTTTTAATCATATCACCCCGAGCAAGGCGGTAACGCCACTGATGCGCAGGGGGGCTACGTAAGGGTAAAAAGAATGGAAAAGAGAAAGCCGGAAACCACATCCTAAACAGGAAACAAGGGATGAGCCTCTTCACCTGTTCAATAGATGTGGGTGGAGTGTGAACCGGGCGATAGTTTAGTCTATCTACTCCAATTGAAAAAAAAAAATAATAATAAAGGAAAAGAGTGAAAAGATTGGAAAAGAGAAAACCGGAAACCGCATCCTAAACAGGAAACAAGGGATGAGCCTCTTCACCTGTTCAATAGATGTGGGTGGAGTGTGAACCGGGTTCCCTTCATTATTGTTGATATTGTCCAGCATTCACTGTCATATTGAAGAACTGACATCACATAGCAATCCGGTACTCTTTTCTTTGTTTCTAGCGAAATTTTTCCGTATCTTAATACTCTACTCAGCTTCTGGAATGCGTCTTTCGCCATGCCAATTCGCTTTCGGATCTCTGTGTCGCACTTTTCGTTTCCTATTAGAACACTGCAAAAAACTTTCAATAAATAAAATTGAAGAAAGAAAGAAAATAAGAAAGAAAAGTTGATGACAAAGACAGAACAGGAAGGCGATGAAATTGAATAAAAATTAAGAATGAACATCTGATAAAAACAGACCAAGGAAACAAAGAAGCTTCACGAAATAAAATTGAAGAGAAAGGGAAACATGAAAGATGAATATGCGGGTGGTTGCGAAAATAAAGAAGAAATCAGTCAGTTAATTGCCATACGTTGTACACGTTTGGGCGATCATGTCTCTTTCGAGACATGACTGACTGGGCAGAGGATTATCCAGCAGTAGGTTGCCATTACATTCTGCGGTAGATTGGTTGCCAGCCAATGCTATAAAACCCAGTCTTTCCTGTTATTTAATCCACAACTGGAGGGAAGAGACGGATTAATACCTTGTCCAAGAGTATTTGTGTGTAAGTGATTGCAAGGAGACTGGTTTCCAGCCAAGGCTATAGTCGTCCTCGTCGTCTTGCGGCCATTGACCGAGATAGAACTCACTATACCCCTCCAGTATTCCCTGTGCATTTGAAACCCTGGAGCAGTTTTGAAGCGAAATTCATAATCTTGCCAAATAGCTGAATACTTGATGCTTCGCGAGGGCTACCAAGGGTGCTTTTTATTATGAGACCAACACTAGATAGGTTGCCTACATGCCCCATCCTGTTATTTAACCCATAACTGGAGGGAAGTGACGGATTAATACCATTCTCAAGGGTACCAGTGCTGAAGTGAATGCAGGGTACTCAACTGGAATTCGAACTCTGCTCCCCGATTTCTCTTTCCAAGCCGATATTCACTGCACCACAACGCACATCCGTCACTGAACGTTTACAGCGCCTGGTATTCCCAAGTGGTCACCCATCTAAGTACTGACCAGGCTCAACGTTGCTTAACTTCGGCGATGGAACGAGAACCGGTGTATTCAACGTGATATGCCGCAAGCATTGATATGCCGTGAAGCTATAGAACCCAATCTGTCCTGTTATCTAATCCATGACTGGGGGGGGGGGGAGACAGATTAATACTTTTTCAAAGGGTATTTGTGCGTAAGTGAATGCAAGGAATTCAACTGGAATTTGAACTCGGCTCCCCAATTTCTCGTTCCGAGTCGATATTCTCTGCACCACAACGCACAAGAAGAAACCGGGAAAGAAAAAGATGACATCCTTATAAAGAAGGAAAGAAAGTGTGGCTTTGAAAAACAAATTTGGATCACTATGTTGGTGCTGACGACTTTGGATTTCAATGTATGTTCCGCCCACGCCACATGAGTGAATTAAGAACACAAATTTATATTTAAGCTACGAGTAAAAATGGTGTAACGCCTTCTGATACAAAAAAGAAAAAAAAAACGGGAAATGTGCACTGGAAATTGAATAAAGAGGCAAGATGGGAAAAACTTCGGAATGGCACCGTCTGCAATTCTTTTTTCTAATACAATGTTATGTGTTTTTGTATGTGTATGCGGACGAGAGGGAAAAAAACTGGAATGGATTGTGTGTGTACATGTGCGGATGGCATAGGTGCAACGAGGAGATAAGATAGAGGTATTGATTCTTTGTAACCAAGTTTTCCTTTCTTTGCGCAGACTTTCTCTCTTGTTTACTGGTCAATTATCGCCGCTCTCATCTCAGTTGCTGACTTCTGCAGGCCGAAAACTATATTTCACTTCCTCTTTTATTACAGAATAATACGCCGTTACCTTGGGACAGCAACATTAATTTCTTTGTCTATATTTCTGAGATGAGATAGTATTTACACTTTTTGCATTATTCGGACGATTGTCTTTGTTGTCATTTGTATGACGTTTCAGCCGTTGTACACTCCGACCTTCTTCAGGTGTTAGGAATTTTGAACCGAACATCATTATCATTCTTTTTGCGAAGCCTTTTTGATAGTCATGAGTTATTTCCCTCTAATCCGACTCTATGTTGTTCAATTTTTTTTTTATGTAAATGGTTTTCTCTAGTATTTTTTGGTGTTAATGGTTTCCTTTAGTTGTTTTTTTTTTTGCTATATGAAATGCATATTGCCAATATACTAAAGAAAACCATTAACACCAAAAATTACTAGAGAAAACCATTAACAAAAAAATGCAATATGAATTCTGGTAAAAAATATTTACTGAACATTAGGTTTATAAGTACCAGAAATTCATTTGTACTTGTCCTTAAGGGTACATGGCCCAGTGGATACAGTGACAAAGAGTTGTGAGTTCAATATCAGGCTACAGCAGTGCTGAACAAGTAACTTAGAGAGTCAGGTTAGAAGGAAATAACTAATGATTACCGAAGAGGTTTCGAACAAAGGAATGAGAATGATATACCCCAGTGATCGTAATAAAGGGTTCGATTCGAAATTCTTAGCACCTTAAGAAGGCCAGAGCGTACAACGGCTAAAACGTCGTACAAAAGGCAATAAAGATGAGAAATAGTGTATTTATTTTTCTATTATCTCTATTAGTCGAATATAACTTTAAACTCTCATTATTCTATGTGTCTCAGCTTTCAGGACAAACACGATCTTGACTCTCCACAAATTCATATTATTTGTAGTTCTTCGTAATATCTGTCTTTTAATTCCCTCTCCCATTTGCTTTTTTGTAGCCAGTTATTCACGCAATATTTTCAAGAACTCTGCTCACTGTTTCCTCTTTACTCTTTCTTTCTTTTCATATATCTAGTGAGTGTCAATTTTTCTAATCCATCTGTCCTCATTATTTTTTCCAGGAATCTCAATTGTCTTTCTGCTTCCTAGTTTATACTTTTAATTTTCCTGAAAATATCTTCGTGACACACACGTTGGAAGCCTTCTATAAAACCCCATTATTATTATCTGAAGTCAATATTTTCTTCATCAATGGTGAGATTGTCTAACATTCGCTGCCGTAGAGGAAGACCAATATTACACAAGAGTTAAAAACTAATTTCTTTATTTTTAACGATATTTTAATTCGATTAGCTTTTGAAATGCATCTTTCGTTATCCCTGTGCACCATCGGATTTTGGGGGTCACATTTTATGATATGTGTTAAAAATCTCCTCATATATTTAAATTTCAGTAATTGTTTGATTTTGGCAGCTCCCGTTCGTAGCTAACATCTTGGCCTGTTCCACTTGCTGACAACCATACAGTCTGTCTTCTTGGAATTGGTGTTTAGTTCTTTCTTCTCGCTTTCCTTTACTACATTTCGTAAGATTTTTGTGGTTCATTTTAGTTTCTGCTATCAAAACTGTATCATCAGCATATCTGATGTTATGCGCGCTAATAATGAGCCCTGGTAGGACACTCAGCATCTCCTTGTCGTTTTGTTTTAAATTTTCACTCCAAGCAAGGCGGAACCGCCACTGATGCGCAGGGGGCTACATAAGAGAGTAAAAGTTTAGGCAGGAGGAGAATGAAGAGAAAGACGAATCAATTACAGGGGTTGTCAGAAAAAAGACAAGAGAAGGATGTGAACATAGGAGTGAAGACAGTTGCGAAGGTAGAGAGAAAGGAAAAGAACAAGATATGCGGGGTGATGTAAAAAGACTGTGATCACGTGGATAAGAGATTGGAACTGACATTGCATTTAAATTCCTGGAGGTTTTAGCCGTCAGGAAAGCAAGTATACGGAAGGGAGTTCTATTAGCGGGAAATGCAAGAAAAAAAGCTGATGAAGTATTGTCGAATTGTTGACTGCATTTGGTTGATCTGATTCTAAATGGGTAGGACCTTGTTACCAGTCTGGTTGCACGAGTAAATTCTTGTGGTGGGGGTACCAGAGACATAAGCTCGTCGGAGTAGAAGCCATGAAAATATTTGTAGACGAGACAGAGGGAAGCCACATCCTGCCGGTGAGAAAGTGGTTGGAGTCGATTTGCCAGGTCGGGACCTATCACATTACAGATTCTCCTTTGAAGCCAAACGAGCAGGGGCACCTGACTAGATATGACAACAGTCTAGAGGTTGAATAAGTTTGGTGAGAAGACACATAATTGTCTTACATTCATTTCATTTTTTTTTTTGTATTTACTGAATTAATTTCTATGCTTACGTCGGTAGCAGAGTCGGGTTTAGATCAAGAAAGTCACTAGGCTAATCCCCTTGGTAAGCCCTCAAAATTTCCCATTCTCACGAGTAAAGTTAGATGGAAGAGTATTAAATTAAATAATTTGATTAAAGCCGATGATGGTGACGGGGGTTTAAAAATACTGAAGAATTGTTTAGAATCTATAATGCATTATGTCATCATATGTAACAAAGGCCTATGACTGTCCTAAAACATAATACATCTTGGCTTAAGGACCTTTTGAGTCTCTAGCCTGCTAAGCCATAGGTAAATCCAACACTGACAAATTGCTTCCCAACAGTATAAGTCCTGTGTTATTCTAATATATTTCCTAAATAAATCAAGTTTCCCTACCAGATTATATATTCTTGTTTGTCTTGCTCTCTATGTATCTTTATTTGATCAGCTTAGGTTTTTACAGGACAAAGAAGTTGTGTTGCCTGTAGTGAGAATTTAACTCACTATAGTAGTCTGCTTAGACTTGTTTTATAAGCGTATTCCAATGCGCGGATGTGTATGTGGTGTAGTGGGTATCGGCTCGGAATAACAAATCAGAGAGACAAGTTCGAATTCCAGTTGAATTCCTTGCAATCACTTACGCGCAAATACTCTTGGAAAAGGTATTAATCCGTCTCTTCCCTCCAGTTTTGGATTAAATAACAGGAAAGATTGGGTTTTATAGCCTTGGCTGGCAACCAATCTACCGCAGAATGTAATGGCAACATACTGCTGGATAATCTTCTGCTCAGTGAGTCATGTCTCGAAAGAGACATGATCGCCCAAGCGTGTATCATGTATGGCACTTAACTGACTGACTTCCAAGGCGCAGTAGTTTATAGAAATGAGTCTTCAGTTCAGAAAGCGAAATGCATGAATAAAAGCTACGGAGCCGAACGAGTCAATTATCTATTCCTCTATGCAGTTGTTTAAAGCCAGCTATTTCAACAATTCAAATTTTGATAATTATCTGTTCGATGTAAGCTGGGAAGTTTTCGGACCGACCAAGGAGGGAAAAAATAAAAAGCAACAACAAGCAACACAAAAGAATCTGGGGTTATTTGGTTAGATTTATGAAAGAGGATCACTCCTAAAACTTTTCAGTCTCTCCTTAAAACTATCTTTCTTTCTTTCTTTCTTTCTTTCTTTCTTTCTTTGTGACCATGTTATTATGTATTTCAGTATTTCATCCTCTTTATATATAATATAATATAATATATATATATATATATATATATATATATATATTAGTTTTTTTTACTATGATCGGTCATGTCAAATTTGAAACCAAAAACACTAGTTGATCAGTTTCTTCTACTCGCATGAGAACTGTAAACGGGGGAAAATTATGGAAAGCAAATCTGTTAAGGGTGACATAAATAAACGGAAGAGGAAAATTATTTGATTTTATTAAGAGTTATTACATCTGAAGATGCTAGAGACGCAGCAGTGCAAACCCAAGCAAATGCTTCCTTTGTTCACAAAGAGAGGTCACCTAGACTTGATAAACATCGTCTCCAACACCTTCAGATAGAAAAACGAGTTTGCTCTGGCCAAAAGAGAAAACCACTTCACACTAAAATCCGCAGCATAAATCAGACTATTTATCAAATGATCCACTATGGAAGACCCTTGTGTATTTCGCATGGTATCACCAGACGAAAAATTCTGATTGAGTATTTTAGCAAGCACATGCTGGTTTAATCCTAACATCGAAACGTTGCCTCGTTCTACCTATATAGTCGACTCGACAACTACATTTAAAATGGTAAACATCAGAAATAATATGGTAGTGGAGTAAAACGTCTTTACGCATAGATGGAAGGACAGATATAGTTTCAAACAAAACACGTACGTTAGCGACATAATAACACTCATCTGAACTTAATGAAATCCGCTTGGCAAAGGTCTCACTAATCCTACCCAACCACAGTATTCGGAGATAGACTGGACATTTTCTAACAGTTGCAAGTTTAAGTTGGTTAAATTCAGCCGTTTTACGTCGAATAACCGATTGAACAATATCTGACGGATAAGCATTAGTCACAAGGATACTAGTTAAACAACTAATTTCATATTTCAAGGTGTCATCTGAACAAATCATTAGCGCCCTGTGGGTCAAAGTCTTAATCAAATTAATATTTTGTTGTTTAGAACAAAAAGAATCCCATCGAGTGTAGAAATTACATACAATCTTTTAGTATTTATTGCAAAGTGAATAATTGTAAATGAAAATAGAATGGTTCTTTTGTTAATACTGCACAGTAATATGTGCATCAAATGAATTTATAAATATTTGATAATTACCTATGTTTCAGTTTCATCACTGAAAGAATGAAGAAAATTAAATAAATTAGAAATCTATCCGACTGACGCCAATTCGGTCAAGTTTTAATCCTGGGTTAAAAGCAATTGGATGTCTAATCGTACTGGTGAGCTGTGATACAGCGAGACAGATCTGTCTGCGGATGACTATAAATTGATATATATATATATTGTCATCTAGATTATGCAAAAATTAAAATGTTCTCATTTTGACATACTTACCAAAATTACACAAAAATATCTTGAAATAAAATTGCAATTGGCTTCAAACACCGCATGAAGCTGACTTCAAAAACTCCTGCATCTTTTCTGGACAGTCTCCCTGTTTAAGTTGATGGATACTGTCATAATCCCAGTATTCAGTTCATCTTTGTTGTTACAAGGAGTTTTCTTGGTCTCTCGCTCAAATGCTTTCTACACATAATAATCAAGAACGTGCAGTCTGTGGAGTTAGGTGGTCAGATTTAAGGGGTGTTGTAGTACTGTGGTAGCAGAACTTGTCTGATAACTATAACTGGATTCTCCTCCTTGATGTAGGCCTTCGTGTTGATTCTGAGACA
>JBBBDQ010001640.1:1185000-1230000 GCA_037127315.1 Ascarosepion bandense
TCTGTTATACCATGCAACCCTCGTTCCGTCATCCACCTGATTAGGTCCTTCAAATATGTTATCCGTTGCTTTGCCCTGTCTCTTTTTCCCTCTATCTGGCCTGTTAGTATCAGGTTCTCCAGGCCCTCCTTCCTCATTGCGTGTCCCAGGAACTTCAGCTGTCTCTTCCTGATGCTCAGTATTCACGATGTTTCAAAGGTGATTTTAACTTAGAGAAAACCAGGAGCTTTTGGGAGACTGTTAAATCTGGATTATTTGTTTTAGAAAATAAAAAAAGCAGTACGGGACGCGAAGATATTTACCTTCCCAATAATTGTGAACGTGACACTGACACATAATAAACAATTTATTCTACGATCAAAATCAATAAATCAATAGGGAAGCGTTTGCTTACGCTTGGGATGTGCGTTGTGGTGCAGTGGATATCAGCTCCAAACGAGAAACTGGAGCGCCGAGTTCGAATACTAGTTGAATTCGTTGCGTTCTTTTACGCAGAAATACCCTCGAAAACGGTTTTCATCTGCCACTTCTCCCCCAGATAAGGGTTAAATAACATGAGAGATTGTGTTCTATAGCCCTAGTTGGCAACCAGTCTATCGCAGAAAGTACTGGTAACTTACTGCCGGAAAATCTTTTATTAAAAAAAAATGAGCCTTTATATTTAATTTTTCTTCTGACGTTTTATTTCCGTAAAACATCTAAGATCTAAGATGGTTGCTGAATTACGTCACAGAAATCAAATCACACGGGTCAAACGCGACTAAAATATTTTTATATTTGAAAAAAAAAAGAGCCCTTATATTTAGTTTTTATTCCGACGTTTTAAAAATTGATTTAGTCAACAAAAAAATGTGAATATTTTTCCCCGTAATTTTGAAACAAAAGAAATATTAAAAAATGTAGGCGTGCACAGGGAACAGTCACACACACAGACTCACAGATTGCCTTATATATATATATATATATATATATATATATATATATAGATTATATTTTAATGTCTGCAGCGAATTTAAATGTATTTGTTTTATCCGCTGAAGAAATTAAAATGTTTTGAGTTGCACGGGCAACGCCGGGCTATGATGCTAGTAATATTTTATTTCAAGCTGCCAAAAGGACTGCATGATTGAAAGTAAGTTATAACTATATCTAACAAAGTGTTTAAATTCTTAACAAATTACTGCATTTGTTTAAAAGATACTCGCAAAGATATTGTATGAGGCGCCTGTCAGTCTCGAGAGACAGCATGGCTCTACGCCCAAAGAGTTATGCTTTAGCTGTTGACGACGGCGCAGCAGCATTTATGGCTGTACAGATCCATAGGGGAATGACGGTCTTGATTACCACCAATTCATGTCAACACGTTTTCCCCAGATGCCGCTGTGTTGTTTTATTGCTATTGAATACGCTTACCCCCGGCGATAAGCTATCGTTTCTCTTATCCTCGTTCCAACACTCTTGAAAATCGCGTCTCCAGAGTGAGAAGCAGTTGGCGATGTCTTCTCTCGTTGTCAATGTCCATCAACCTCATGCCTCTTTTGCAGACGTCCTTGAACTGAAGATAAGGTTGACCTCGCGTCCTCCTGTCGGTAACCAGTTCCTAGTACAGAAGGACATTCATAATCCTCCCATCCGGCATAAGGTGTACATATCCAATCTAGCGCAACCGGCACTGTTCATGAAGGGCGTATCGGCTTGGTAACTGGGTACGGATGAGAACTGCGGCAATGATACCACGGTTGGACCAATTGATGCATAAAATGCGTCTCAGACAGCGAACAATAAGAAGTATTCTGGAGAAAATGCTTCAAGTCTCGCTGCTATAGAGCAGCACGCTGACGATGTGTTCTATGATATTGTGGGGCTCACGTATACATCTTTACCTTCACACCTACATTGGCATTCACGCATATTACATATTGTGTATTTCACAGCTACACGTTACTATTGTCTGGCGTGTTTTCATTCTTGAAACACGCAGTTATCATTTATCTATCACGTGTATTTTTCCGCGCTTACCGCACGTCTATATAAGCCAGAGACACACGTGTTACTAGGCAGTGAGGGCTCAGTTGCCCGCGATAGCGGCCATCCTATCGCAGGGACGTGTTTCTTAGTCTTACCTAATTCGCTCTCACACACCTGCACTAATTGCAGGTCGCAATTGGGCGGCAATTTATTTCTTTAACACACATGTGCACACATCACAAACTCCAAGTGGAACCTTCTTCAACTCAACGACAGTATATACATTACATACTTCTTTCAGGAACTTTATTTAATTATTGACTTTATGTGTCTTAACGTTACAAGGGAAACAACTTTTCCTTCACTATTTGCATGCTTAATCAACTATATGTAACCTATTATTAATAATACATGTTTTAATTGCTACTAACTTCGGTGTCGTTGTTTTATTTCCAATGACATTTAGGCTCGAATCGATACCCCGGTATCCGCTACAATATATCTTATGAGAGAACGGCAGTTCCCCATACAAAGCGTCTCCACGCCACTGATGTTGTCCAAGGGAAAGTTACCGGTCAATAGACCTTGACGGCCGGTGTCGTCGTCGTAGTTTCCACAACGAAGTTGAGCATAACATCGAACCGATTTGTCCTCGGAGTTTACTCAGGAAACCTTTCCTGTGATTGAGTATGGCCGCAAGACAGCACAGGTTTAAATTCAATTTTCCGTATCTAAGATATTAGGTACGTTTTAATCTAGTTTTTCGCTGTCCAATTCAAAGATGGACGCCATGATAGTAGATGCCTTCCTCATTTCCAATATCATCATCATCGACAGAGTCAAAATGTTCTTCTTCCTCAAAAAGGATATTTTCTTCATTGCCGTACAATCCAACTGTAATGCGACATTTGCTTTTTTAATGAAAACGAAATAGCCACTGAAATATGTGTATGTTTATAATTTTGTTTCTCTTAAATTTAGATTATTTTAAACATAGACCTCTTGCATTTTGTATTTTTTTTAATCATCTCACCTCGAGCAAGGTCGTAACGCCACTGATGTGCAGGGGGCTACATAAGAGTAAAAAGATTAGAAAGGAGGAGAGTAAAGATAATGACGAACCTGTTAGAAATGAGCAAGAGAAGGATGGAAATAGTGTGATGACAGTTGCAAAGGTAGAGAGAAAGGAAAAGATATACAGGGTGATGTAGAAAGAAGTAGAGTCAATTCGTTAAGAGATGAGTATTGACATTGCATTTAAATTCCTGGAGGTTGTAGTCATCAGGAAAGCAAGAATATGGAAGTGCGAGAAAAGAAGCTGCAGGAGTAGAATTGTCGTCTGCATTTGGCTGATCTAACTGTGAATGGGTGAGACCCATTTGCCAGTCTG
Organism: Ascarosepion bandense; assembly: GCA_037127315.1. Classification (NCBI taxonomy): domain Eukaryota; kingdom Metazoa; phylum Mollusca; class Cephalopoda; order Sepiida; family Sepiidae; genus Ascarosepion; species Ascarosepion bandense. Next base: position 1,188,359 of record JBBBDQ010001640.1, read on the forward strand.
GTTGCACGAGTAAACACCTGTTGCAGGGGCACCAGTGATTTAAGTTCGATGGAGCAAAAGCCATTAAAGTATTTATAGAACAGACAGAGGGAAGCCACATCGCGTCGGTGGGGAAGTGGCTGGAGTCGAGCCGCTAAGTCGGTTGTATGAAAATGCCGTTCATTTGCTATAAAAATTCCGTGAGAATTAAATGTTGGGGCGCTCTCCACCTTTCCACGGAAATGGACTATTCGAATCACTATATAAAATAGTAGTGATTATGCCTCGGTGAAGGAAGTCGAGTAAGAAAGTCGAGTGAGCGAGTCAGTCGGGTATTTACGGTATTGCACCGGAAGTGTTCTTCTGGTCAATGTATCACTTCTTTACGACGATACTGTATACTAATTACCTTGTTCTCTATTCTACTAATCCTCACCTCTTGTAAATACTTCTCTTTCCTGTCAATACACCTACTTTTATACTATTACGTTGTTTTTTATTATTTCACATAATTCTGTTACCCGACGTAACATTAAAAACACACGATAAGCATGTTCAAGTTTTTCGTACTATCTGACTACCGGAATTCCAAATCATTAACGACTGATGTCGTTAATGATTTGGAAGTGAAGTCAGTGAAGTGCCATACGTGATACATGCTTGGGCGATCATGTCTCGAAAGAGACAGGACTAACTGGGCAGAAGATTATCCCGCAGTAGGTTGCCATTGCTTTCTGTGGTAGACTGGTTGCCGACCAAGGCTATAGAACCCAGTCTGTCCTGCTATTTAACCCATAACTGGAAGGAAGAAACGGATTAATACCTTTCCCAAGGGTATTTGCGCGTAAGTGAATAAAATGGATTCAACTGGAATTCGAAATCGGATCCCCGGCTTATCGTTCCGAGCCGATATCCACTGTACCACAACGCACATCCTTAACGGCATCACATTTTAAAGAAAAGATATAAAATATTCTGGAGGAAAAATGGAGGCAGTTGAAAGAAAACTTGTATATTATTTTCAGAAACATAAAAAAGATAATTTTCTGGAGGAAAAGTTGAAGCAGAACGTCAGTTGAAATAACATATATGTATTCTTTCCAGACTTATACAATGTCAATAAAATATTCAATTTCCTTGCAGTAATGTTTGATTTTATAAAGTAATGAATTGTTCTTAGGAAAAGTTGAAGCAGAACGTCAGTTGAAATAACATATATGTATTCTTTCCAGACTTATACAATGTCAATAAAATATTCAATTTCCTTGCAGTAATGTTTGATTTTATAAAGTAATAACGTGTTCTTAGGAAAAGTTGAAGCAGAACGTCAGTTGAAATAACATATATGTATTCTTTCCAGACTTATACAATGTCAATAAAATATTCAATTTCCTTGCAGTAATGTTTGATTTTATAAAGTAATGAATTGTTCTTAGGAAAAGTTGAAGCAGAACGTCAGTTGAAATAACATATATGTATTCTTTCCAGACTTATACAATGTCAATAAAATATTCAATTTCCTTGCAGTAATGTTTGATTTTATAAAGTAATGACGTGTTCTTAGGAAAAGTTGAAGCAGAACGTCAGTTGAAATAACATATATGTATTCTTTCCAGACTTATACAATGTCAATAAAATATTCAATTTCCTTGCAGTAATGTTTGATTTTATAAAGTAATGAATTGTTCTTAGGAAAAGTTGAAGCAGAACGTCAGTTGAAATAACATATATGTATTCTTTCCAGACTTATACAATGTCAATAAAATATTCAATTTGTTTGCAGTAAGTTTTGATTTTATAAAGCAATGACGTGTTCTTAGTACGGAATGCCGAATATGTGTACAAAGTTACCTTATGACAGTTAGCCTATTGTGTTTGTGAGATCGTTGTCAGTCAGTCATTTGAGTGACACGTTTTAGACGATCATGTTTCAGAAGAGACATGATTGACTGGGCAGAAGATTATCCCGATTATCCCGGTGGTCATTGCTTTCTGCGGTAGACTGGTTGCCATCCAAGGCTATAGAATCCAATCTGTCTTATCATTTAACACATAACCAAAGGAAAGAGACAGAATTAATACCTTTCCCCAGGGTATTTGTGCGTAAGTGAATGCAAGGAATTCAACTGGAATTTGAACTCAGCTCCTCGATTTGTCGTTGCGAGTCGATATCCACTGCATCACAACGCACATCTTAATCGTAGATCGTAGACAAAAGCGTAAAAAGCGCTTGCGGTTTCGTTCTGATTTGTGCTGGCGGCTGTCTCTCTTCCATTGTATATGATTGTATGGGTGCGCGTGTATGTACATACGTGTCGATCAAACTTGCCTTCGAAATTATTTTGAGCTCCTAGAAACAGTATGCTTCTATTTTTATATCCGTAAGGGAGATCCAAAATCTAATTTCACATAATAGCGTGAACTTTTTGAATATGATCATTGGTTAGAAAATAGTTTCACACTGGATCGCGATTTCTCGAATTTACGGGAGTGGTGAAGGGGGTTATTATTATTATTATTATTTTAAATGGTTAAAAATAACACGTGGTAGATCTGCAACTGCTTTCACAAGTATTTGGGTGGTATTTGCCCTTGCAATGATTGTTTATCAAACAAATCTTCTGATAGGATTTTATTGGTTCAAGAATATATATATAGGATTTAATTGCTGTAAAATACATGAATTTATATTTTTAGTTCATACGAGCCAGGAAAATGTTTTAACTAATTTAGTTTATATTTACTTGCTAAGAATTCTGAATAAAAAAAATCCGTTCTAATTGTATTTGAGAGTATTTTATTTCTAGAATTGATTAGTTCGAAATTAGAGGTGCGTATTATACACAAATAATTATAGCAACTGTCCAAAGTTAATAGATCAATTACAATTGGTTAAGTGGAAATAGCAGAAGATATGTTTGAATCAATTGCGTAGTTTTGGAAAGAAAAAAAAAGACAACAAAAGAATATAATAAACGCCTCTTACTTCCTGAAAAAAAAAAAAAGAAAAAAAATAACTCGACGACGAACAAATAAAACAAATCCAAACAGAATGAAAACAAATAACAACACCCGCGCATGACAAGGAGTTGCGTGAATGATTTATTGAAATAGAAGATACGGCTAACAAAAGCAGACATGTTTCAAACGAAGCCGTTAATGGCTGACATTAGCGGCGTTCACGTGAAAACGTGATCATATCTCCGGTTAATTTTTTTCAGGAAAGAAAAAGAAAACGCCAACTTTTATGAAGATTTTGTTTTACTATTAACAGTTAAAACGATATTACATTGTGAACGAGATTTGAACGAGATTCTAAAACAATAATAGGAACAACACGCAGCAATTATTGTCATAAGAATTATAATATTAGACACGCGGCAGTTGTTGTCATAAAAATGCAGCATTAACTTATAAATAATTTCCCGTTTTTGTTAATTAACTTTATTCCTTTATTCTGTAAAAATATATTACAATTACATTTAATTCAATTATATATTCGCCATTGTTTATAATGATTTATTGCCACTTATCAGGCGAATATCTGCTATCTTTTGAGTAAAATTAGGCTTACAGTCACATGGATTTGAAACACCGGTTTACGTACGATCACCGTGAGCAACATCGAGTCTGGTCAGTACGGAGATCCGAAGGCGAATTGGCATGGCAAAGGACGCGTTCCAGAAGATGAGCAAAATACTAACACACAGGAAGATCTCAGTAGAAACGAAGAAAAGAGTGCTAGACTGCTACGTGATGTCAGTTCTTCAGTACGGCTGTGAATGCTGGACAATATAATCGAAAATGAGGAAAAAACTGGAAGCGGCCGAAATGTGGTTCTACAGAAGGATGCTACGGATATCGTGGACTGAGCATACAAGCAACGACGAAGTGTTAGAAAGAATGGCAACAAAAAGGAAATTGATGCTGAGCATCAGGAAGAGACAACTGAAGTTCCTGGGACATGCAGTGAGGAAGGAGAGCCTGGAGAACCTGATACTGACTGGTCAGATAGAAAGAAGGAGAGACAGAGGAAGGCAGCGGATAACATATCTACAGAGTCTGATCAGGTGGATGACGGAACGGGGGTTGCCAGGAGCAACAGGAGCAAACATACTAAGAGCCACAAGGGATAGGGAGACGTGGAGATCCATGATCGCCTACGTCCTGAAGGGACAGGGCAGATAGAAGAAGAGAAGAAGAAGAACCATTCCGGAATACCAGGTGCAGTCAGCTTGATTATGCAGGTGATGTAATGGATAATGGCACGGAATTGTTACACGGAAAGCCGATTTACAATTCGAGTTGCGTCTGTTATAATCACTTACTCGTAAATAACATTGGGAAAGATATGAATTCACCTCTCCTCTCCCAGCTATGAGTTAATTAGTAAAACTTGTATCACTAAACCATTATTATCCCAATGAAAAAAAAACAAAAAACGAAACAACCCAAAAAATTCTTGCAATCTAAAAATAATATATATTCTGACTTTAAATAACATGGAAGAATTTGAAAAGCTTTTTAAAACGAATCCATCAATCATAGAGTTAAACATGTTTTCGTTAAACATTCGTATGTGGTGATACCGACCATATGGACCGGATATTTGCTCTCTCACGACAAGAAGGGAAATGACCAAAAGTCGTCGTTGCGCATCCGGGTTCGCGCAGATGTTCCTGTTGAAAAAATTAATCAAATATCAAATTTCTATTTCGCGAGCCTACGCGAATTTTATTTACCAGCCAATGGGAAGCCCAGAATCAATTCAAGTGTGAAATCCTAAACGAGCTGCTTTTGATCCAAAAAGCAGATATAAAAAGCCGAGACAGAATGAACCCAGCAGACAGACCGACGCAAAGACCCAGAAAGACGAATGTAATTAGTATCTCCCTTGACCAAGTCAAACGGCTACTATGTTCGCCTCCCTTCACCTCTCCTTACTTTCTTTCCTGTCTCAAAAGTACTTACTGACCTAAGGAGCGAATACATCAAAGACATTCCCTACATACAAGACGCCTCCACACTACTTTAAGTATCGAATTCTCCTTGTCAGCCTTCTATTGCCAAAATGAACAACATTCCTAAGCCTTAAATTTCTTTCAGCTTATTATTTGCCATGAACATTTTAACCTACGTTGGACTTATATTCAAGTATTACTTTATTTGTAAAAATATTAATTGTTATACAAATGTTATTTTCAACTAAAATTGCTTTTCTTGATTTTATAATCATTTTATGACTTATAGTGGGCTATCTACCACAAGGCCAAATTCTGTTAACCTGCAACAGTATACCCTTCACTAGACCGGACTCCCACTACAACTAGAAAAAGAATAGATAACCCGCTATACGTTCTTTAAGTTTAAGGGATTTAGACTGATTTTGTAAAAACGATGTACGAAGTTTTTAATGCCACCCTAACGCCGTAATTTTAATCACTGTCTCTAATGAGTCTTTCTACAGACACGAGGGAAGCGGTACCACACATTTTGGAAATCGCTGGCATAAATGTATGAAGAAGTCAATGAACCGATGATTCCAAGAAGTGCAAATATCCCTAAGTCGTATATTTGTATATATTTCTTAGATGAGGTATTTACATTATTTACATTGTTCAAACTTGTCCTCATCTTTATCGTCACATTCACGACGTTTCGGCTGTTGTACGCCCCGACCTTTTTCAGGTGACTGGCATTTAAACCGAACCCATTATTTCGATCACTAGAGTAGATTGCTTTCGTTTCATGAGTCATGCTACTTCCGGATGTCTTAGTTATCTCCATTTAATTCAATTCTTCAAGTTTTTTGTTCGCCACTACTGTCGCTAGGTATTGAACTCACAACTCTTTGGGTCAAATCAATAGATGAAATGAACCCATAGAACGAGAACAGTTTATCGCCCGGTTCCCACTCCACCCACGTCTATTGAACAGGTAAAGATGCTCATTCCTTGTTCCCTGCTTAGGATGTGGTTTCCGGCTTTCTCTTCTCCATTCTTTTCATTCTTTTATTTATTTATTTATTTTCCTCAATTGGAGTAGATAGACTAAACTATTGCCCGGTTCACACTCCATCCACGTCTATTGAACCGGTGAAGAGGCTCAGCCCTTGTTCCCTGCTTAGGATGTGGTTTCCGGCTTTATCTTCTCCATTCTTTTCACTCTTACGTAGCCCCCTGCGCTTCAGTGGCGTAACCGCCTTGCTGGGGTGATATGATTAAAAAAAAAAATCATTGATCGAAATAAAGGGGTTTGGTTAAAAATTTCACTCACCTGAAGAAGGTCGGAACGTACAACGGGCCAAACGTCGTGAATGTGACAATAAAAAAGAGGACTACAGTACAATTAATTTAAAAATTCGTATATTACGCATATGATGGGCGGAAACATGATTCGATCGTTCCTGAAATAGTTCGATCTATTAGTTCCCTTTTATCTTGTCGACATCTTTGAAACCCCATCTATACGGAATGACAACTGAGATTGTTTTTACAAAACGCAAACTCCATAACTTTTAGCTTTTAAAAGAGAGCAATGACACTGTTAGCTTTTCCACCTACAGGGGACATCTTTACGCTATAGCAATATATTTATTTTCTTCTACTGGCTTGAATATTCGAGAAATCTTTTTTTCTGATAAGATTTAGAATATTCAAGAAGGTAGACGAAAATAGATATAATGAAATAAGAGTATCCACTAAAAATAACGTCCAAGTAATAAAACTTTATTGAATTAATAAATAAAAAAATCATCCACTTGCTTTCTCATGTTCCTTCAGGTTATGAACATCAAGATTCTCGTTTCTTTGGTGTTTTTAGGGCTAACGCGTAGGCAAGGATACGTCATGCCACAACCACCTCTTTCAACAAGCTTTTCGGTTAGATATTATTGGCCACACCGAGGTGCTGGAAACAGGAATTTGTGGGTAAATTTTTTATGTATTGAGCGGCCGTGAGTGTCTCAACATAACTGCACCCGCTCTAAAAATTGTACTGAGCCCAGACTAGATGGTGGCCAATCTGCACGACCACATCAAACCAAACATGTAGACATCTGACCCACCAGACTTAAATCGATTTGGTTGAGGGGCGTTGTGGAACTAGAATCTAATGATATTTCCCAGGATACAAGTGAATTCTCTGAAGATCGCAAGCCGAGTAATTTGCGATATCAATAATATATCAATGCGGGCATGTCAACGATTCGGTTCTGAATTGAAGCCACCATCGCCGTTGAGGGAAATTACATCAAATCAAAACATGATCCAAACAATTGCTGCTTCTGCATATTAAGTTTTGTATCAATAAATTTGGTTTTTTGAAATTTGTGTTTGATTTTATTCTAGTTCTTAGTATCCTCAAATATCTGACACACGCTGCGTGTATATATAACACATAACTTAATAAGTCCCGGGCTTGCCATATAGATGGGCTACTAATAAAATTCTGTATGCTTTTTATGAAGTACTAACCTTTAAATGGCACGTGACGAAATTTGGACTCAGTTGGATTATTAGTTTACGAATTAGTTATTTAAGTGAAGCTACTGTTACAAATTTTCAGAACAATGGACAAATCTGAATTTTGTGTATTGATAAAGCGTTGCTTTCTGATGGGAAAAATACTGTTTAAGCAAAACGATGGCTTGGTAAGTGTGATTCAGACTCTGTTTTGTCAGAAACAACGGTTATGAGGGGGTACGCTGATTTTAAACGCGGTCGTACAGACACAAATGATACTGAATGCTCAGGTAGCCCAAAATCTGCTGTTGTCCTGGAAAACACACACACACACACACACACACACACACACACACACACACACACACACACACACACTAATTTTTGCCGATCGTAAATTGAAGTTGCGTGAGATAGCAGAGGAGTTGAACATATCAGAAGGCAGTGTATTCACTTTTATGTATGAACATTTGTCAATAAAAAAGCTTGTATTCAAAGTGCATGTTGCGTTTGCTCACAGTCGATCAAAAACAACAACGCGTCGACAATTCAGAGCGTTGTTTGCAACTGTTTCAACGCAACACGAAGGAGTTTTTGAGTACATACGTGACAATGGATGAACCATGGATCCACCACTTTACTCCGGAGTCAAATCGGCTGTCAGCTGAGTCGACAGCAGCAGGTGAATGTCGCCCAAAGCAACCAACGATGCAAACATCAGTAGGCAAATGTTTTGGCCTTCGTATTTTGGCATGCGTAAGATATTTTGTTAATCGATTACCTTGAGAAATAAAGAATCATCAATAGCAAATATTATATAGCATTATTAATGCGTTTGATGGAAGAAATCACAAAAAACGGCCACAAAGGAAGAAGAAAAAGTAATCTTTCACCAAGACAACGCACCGTTTCACAAGTCGATCGCAACTTATACTATATATATACTATACAATTTATACTATATAAATTGTACTTCGAATTGCTTCCGTATCCACCCTATTCTCCAGATCTAACCCCCGGCGATTACTGGCTGTTTACAGACCTCACAAGAATGCTCCAGGGAAAGAGATCTGGCTCCAATGAAGAAGTGTTATCGGAAACTGATGCGTATTTTGAGGCCAAAGACAAATCGTTCTACAAAATAGGCATTAAATTGTTAGAGAAGCGTTGGAATCTGTGAATCACTTTAAAAGTAGACGATGTGGATGAATAAAGTCGAATTTTGCCTAAACGTTGTTGTTTTATGAGATAGGCCCGGGATTTATTGAGTGATAAATATTCATGAATGACATTGCGGTAAACCTGATGAATATTCATGAGCATTGTCAGATTTAGAAAATTTGAATAACCAGTAATATTTTTGCTTTGATATATAAATACTTAATATTAATACATTAATTACAAAATAAAATCCCTGAATTTCCGTCGACAAAGTACCTGAAAATAAAATGGTCAATGTTAATATAAATTAACATTATAACTCTTACTTCCTCTCTTAACAATAAAATGTTTTTCTTCTTTCCTTCTCCGCACCCCCCGCACTATTCCTTCTGTCTCGATAAATTAGCTCCACTGATTTTTGTAAAAAATGACGTCTTAAGAATTAAATATTTATATATTCACTAAATAAATTTTTACTGGTGGATTTGTAAAAATTGTCCAATTTATTTTCATTGAAATACTTTGTTAATTTCAACATAGAGTTCTCATAAGATTAATATACTCCGTGGAATTATATCTACCAATTACCATGGATACTATCTGTATTGGAGTAGATAGACTAAACTATCGCCCGGTTCACACCCCACCTACGTCTATTGAAGAGGTGAAGAGACTCTTCCCTTGTTCCCTGCTTAGGATGTGATTTCTGGCTTTCTCTTTTCCAATCTTTTCATTCATATGTAGCCCCCTGCGCTTCAGTGGCGTTACCGCCTTACTCGGCGTGATATGATTAAAAAAGATATCTATAAACATTTTTAACCACAGATTATATTTATCGCCTTTTACACGAATATTTCGTAATTGATAAATATTTAGCAAAAATAAATACAGCACTCACAGACGCCCCGATATATATATAGTCACCCGCAGACAGATGATTCGCTGTATCAAAGCTCCTCAGTATGGTTAGACATCCGATTGCTTTTAACCCAGGATTGAAAACCAACCGAATTGGCGTCAGTGGGCGATTCTACCGCTGAGCTATGGGCGCTCCGTAGAAGGAGGCAGACTTTTAGCGTATGATGTATCATACGCCAGTAACCAGAGTGCTCTAATTCATTACTGAATGAGCGATGCGTAAATGCTAGAGTAGCTACTGTTTTTTCAAAGTTTACTATTCTTTTAGAGTGCTCAGTCAGGCTATGAGAGCGTAAATTCTCCAATCTTCTCACTTTGTTTTTTGTTTTTTTTCAATTAGAATAGATAGATCTATCTATCGCCCGGTTCGCACTCCACCCACGTCTATTGAACAGGTTAAGAGGCTCATCCCTTGTTCCCTGTTTAGGATGTGGTTTCCGGCTTTCTCTTTTCCAACCTTTTCACTATTACGTAGCCCCCTGCACATCAGTGGCGCTACCGCCTTGCTCGGGGTGATACGATTAAAAAAAGATAGTCATCCATGTAATTTTTGTGTTTCCCTGTATCACAGCTCATCAGTACAGTTAGACATCCGATTACTTTTAACCCAGGATTGAAAACTGACCGAATTGGCGTCAGTCGGCGATTCTCTCCCTCTCTCTATACATAGTGCTGAGTTATGATAATGCTTACTGCCAAGGTTGTTGTTTTTTTCAGTGGCTTACTGATAAAAAGATATTTTGGCGAGCAGGTCTTTTGTCGTAAAGCGCTCGTTCCCCTTCAGGTGATATGTTGAACTGAAAATAAATAGAGAAAACGATTTATTTTTGAGAATGTAAGGGGTGGTGGTTGTAGGAAATGGAATTTGGTGTGTTTGAACTGGTCAATCGGCAGTTTGTAACCATAGAGATATACGTTTAGGTTAGAAGAGGGAGCAGGATAGCTTAGATCTAGACAGGTCACTTTTTAATTTTGTCTGGGCAAACTACATAGTGGGACCTTGAATTTTTTAAATGGGTAGACATTAATGTTTGTTAAGAAGTAAGATTTTAGGTTTGTTTTATTTTATTAGATTTTTATTTGACTACTATCTATGAGTACATTGGATAGGAAGTTTAGGTTAGAATTTGGGTTGAATGATTGTAGTATTCTTAGTTATATTGTGTTTAGGCCAACATTTTAGTATTGCATTTTTTTATTTTATTAATATAATAATCATTTTTATATTGTGAATGAAACATAGTTATTAATTAAATTTTGAAGAAGATTATTTTATATCTTATATATATATATATATGGTAAATTTATGGACAAAGTATTCAGAAAAACAAGTCTGATGAAATAGAGTCGACAGAGGTTATTGGTTCTTTTTGATCAAATTATATATATATATATGTACCTAATTCAACCACGAATGACCAACTGTCTAAACGAAGTCAAATCAAGCCTATATAAAACAATTTTCGATTCACGAAGTAACTATATCTGCTCTGAAATGTATCGTAATGTCAACAAATGTAAACATGTTACGGAAATTAATGAAGATTCACGAAATAGTTATAAACAAATCGACAATTTGAAATTATTTGTTTGAACATTATTTTTGATCAATGCTCGTACTTAAGTTGATATTCTGTTTATAATCAAACAGTATTATATATTTATTTCTACCGTTCTGATCATTTACGATAAATTTTTGTCACAAAAATGTGTGTCGTTCGGCAGAATTCGAACCTGCGGCCCTTATCCACATAGGAGAAGCCACCAACTGATCTGGCGATTCTTAGCTCTCTTGACCACAAATATTTCATTTGACTGTGATTCATATTTTTTCTTATCCTTGATTTTCCTAAGTCCTTGTTTAATGTTTAATATATCTGAATATATTATGTGTTCAGACACTCACGCTTACACACACATACGCACTTTACAGTGGATACTATTTTTCTTAAGACACTACAAGCAAAAGATTTAGGTACACCCAGAATTTAGTTAATTTTGTATTTTTGTTTAAAGCAAAACATAAAATTTCAAGAACAACAGTGTTTTTGGTTTATTTTGACAAGAATAAGCACTTGATTATAAAAAATATACAACAGCATCATGTTTTGTTATCGTCAATAAAACCACCACCTGCCTTAATTACTGCTTTATAAATTATTTGCATTCTTTCCAATAGTTTTATTTTTACTTAAAAAAGAATACAAACATATCTAATTTCAAAATATTTTTTAATGCAGATAATCCTCAAACCTTTTGTCTATAGTGTATATATACTCAAAATATTTCATTATTTAGTATATCGGAATATATTATGTGAATATATGTCTAAATAATGTTTTGTAGCCACTCAAATAGATCACATATATAAATGCATATATATAGTCATCCGCAGACAGATCTGTTTCGCTGTATCACAGCTCATCAGTACGGGTAGACTCCGATTGCTTTTTGCCCAGGACTGAAACCCGACCGAATTGGTGTCAGTCGGCGATTCTACATCTGGGCTATGGGCGCTCGGTAGAAGAAGGCAGACTTATATATATATATATGAGTTTTATATATATATATATATATATATATATATATATATATATATATGAGTTTTATGTCAACACAAGATAAAATCGTCGCTGATGGTGGATGTTTTTGTGTTAACGTCCTTGTAACCTCTCTGAAGATGGTTCACATGAGCTGAAAGATTAGAACCAACTTAATAAAAAAATATCCAAATGTTGGAGAATTGTTGTTTTTATTTTTAACTGGAATTAAAGCCAAAATACGATGTTTAGAACGGCTCATGTTTAAACATAATAGACATTCATTGTCTCTTATATTTAACAGTATATGTTTAGAAAATTATCTGCTGACTTGATACACTAAATTCTTATATATACAGTAGAACCTGTCGTATGCAGCCACCCCTACTGCCATCAAAAACTGGTCGCTCACGACAGGTGGCCGTTCACTAAAAGCTCATAGTCATTACCTATTTTCGCCAGGAACGTATATTCCACTCTTCAGAATGTACATATTAGAATTTTACCATGTAATCTGGTCATAAATAAATGAGAACATAAGAAAATGGCCTAACTTTAAAGAAATTTATTCAGCATAATTCATTCAAAAATTTAAAAATCGTATTTACAACGGTCAACAAGAGACCAAAATATTTATTCACAAAAAATATTATATATTTAGGCAGAAATGTTATTTCATGGTAAATCAGAAGTGTAGGCCTATTTCAAGCGAACCATCATCAGCTTCCGTCTTTATTGTACAGAAGATTTTACACGAATGAAATTCACAAAGACTGAATAAAAATTCTTTTTACTGTGGTGGGGGTCTTTGTGAATTTAATTCATGCAAAATCTTTTGTACAATAAAGACGGAAACTGATGATGGTTCGCTTGAAATAGGCCTACACTTCCGATTTTCCATGAAATAACGTGTCTGCCTTAATTTTTTCTTATATTTGCTCTATATGTATTTATATACATATATATTTAGAGCTTTCTTAGAGTTATCCTACCACTGTATGTCCAAGATACTCCTTTGGATTCTTCTATATCTATACCGCATGCTTATATATATATATATATATATATATATATATATATATATATATTCCGTTCTCATTAAATTCGTACCGCATGCATAGGGACAGTAAATGAGTTCAGCAGATATGCAAAATGTTTTGTACCTACCTATATACAGTAATGTATGTTCCTATGCTCTTACATTCGTGGACACTGTTGGAGAGCAGAGTAGAATGATTATACTGAATTGCAGTTCACTAACAGTGTATGTACTTCACGTAGCGCGCGAATTCTGTATTTTTTTATATTATTGATGATTGTTCACTATGGAAAGTGCGACACGGAGATCCGAAGGCGAATTGGCATGGCAAAGGACGCGTTCCAGAAGATGAGCAAAATACTAACACACAGGAAAATCTCAATAGAAACGAAGAAAAGAGTGCTAGACTGCTACGTGATGTCAGTTCTTCAATACGGCTGTGAATGCTGGACAATATCATCGAAAATGAGGACAAAACTGGAAGCGGCCGAAATGTGGTTCTACAGAAGGATGCTACGGATATCATGGACTGAGCATGCAAGAAACGATGAGGTGTTAGAAAGAATGGCAACAACAAGGAAATTGATGCTGAGCATCAGGAAGAGACAACTGAAGTTCCTGGGACATGCAATGAGGAAGGAGAGCCTGGAGAACCTGATACTGACTGGACAGATAGAAAGAAGGAGAGACAGAGGAAGGCAGCGGATAACATATTTACAGGGCCTGATCAGGTGGATGACGGAACGGGGGTTGCCAGGAGCAACAGGAGCAAACATACTAAGAGCCACAAGGGATAGGGAGACGTGGAGAGCCATGATCGCCTACGTCCTGAAGGGACAGGGCACATAGAAGAAGAAGAAGAACCTTTTAGGGTTACATTACAGAAGCAGAAAAGGGTGTAAGACTAGTATGTATATTCCCACCGGATCTTTTCAACCTACACATCGCGGTAATTCTGTAAGAACTACATGTTTTGACAGGATTTGTCACTGGCGGCAACCATCTGAACACTATAATATGCACAGATGATACAGTGCTGATAGCAGACACGGAAAATAATCTGCAAGACTTCCTAAAGAAGGTAGCTGAAGAAAGTGAAAAGAAAGGACTAAATAAAAACTACAAGAAAACTGAATGCATGATCATCAGTAACATGAGAAGCCCAAAATGACAATCATAAATCGGAGATAATGAAATCAAGCAGGTGCAGAAATTTAAATACCTAGGAAGTGTTCTAACAGAGAACGGAAAGTGTGACACTGAGATGCGAAGTTGTATTGACGTTGCCAAGAATGCATTCCAAATTTTGAGTATTCAGAGACGGGAAGATTTAAAACAAAGAAATGGCCACTTTGTTATGTAATATCTATCCTTCTATATGGCATCTAATGCTAAACAATCTCATCAAAAGTGATAGAGAGACTCGAAGGAACAGAAATGTGGCTCTAGAAAAGGATGTTGAGGATAACATGAACCTAACATATGACCAACGACAGGGTTTCGGAGAGGATACAAACAAAAAAAAACCTACATACTTACAATCAGGAAAAGAACACTGCAGTTTCTGGAACACGAAATGAGGAAGAACGGCTTAGAGAATCTAATACTGACAGTGCGGATAGAGGGAAAGAGAGATAAGGAAAAGCTTTGCTAGCTATACATAATGAGCTTGAGCAAATGGATTGTGAAGCGGAGTTTTCGAGAGGTACCAAGAGATAGGGAAAGTGAAATTTCATAATCACCAACGTCCTGAAAGGAGACGGCACATAAAGAAGAAGTATGTGTGTGTGTACATAATTCTAAATTCTAAATAAATTTCCGGTTACTTCTAAAGTTTTTAGATTCCCTTTAACTGCCAATAAATATATATATAGTCATCGGCAGACAGATCTGTTTCGCTGTATCACAGCTCACCAGTACGGTTAGACAGCCGATTGCTTTTTACCCAGGATTGAAACCCGACTGAATTGGCGTCAGTCGGCGATTCTACCTCTGAGCAACGGGCGCTCGGTAGAAGGAGGCAGACTTTTTATCGTGTGTATTATCATTATACACGCCCAATAGCTGAGAGTGTTCTAATTCATTGCTGAATGAACGATGCGTAGATGCCAGAGTAGCTACTGTTTTTCAAAATCTACCAATCTTCCATAGTCTAGTAAATATATATATATATATATATATATATATATATATATATATATATATATATATATGTGGGCTGTGTGTGTGCAGGTTTCATTTAAAATGACTGACAAGGTATTATCTTTAATATTTTTTTATATAATTTTTTATTTGTTCTTTTGATTATTTTTTAAGAACTCAAATTATATAGAAATTGTTCAAATGTTTTGTTATTCTGGGCGCTTTCGACTATATTTTTAGACATTATCAAGGATAATTCTTATATAATTTGAGTTCGAAAAAGAAAAAATCATAAGAAACCACGAAAATTATATAAAAATCTTAATGATAATAACTTGTCAGTAATCTTCAATATAACCTGCATAAAATAGAGAATGCTACTGAAATACACAATATATATATATATATGTGTGTGTGTGTGTGTGTGTGTGTGTGTGTGTGTGTGTGAGAGAGAGAGAGAGAGAGAAAGAGACAAATATTTGGCTACTCATGAATGATCGCTTTGACCTCCTAGCATGCGAGCTTGCGGGAAGTACTCCTTTGATTTCTGTTGACGTGTTTCAAAATATTTGCCTTTAACAAGATGTGTCGAGTTTTAACATTAACATTCATGACCATTAGGCTTATGATTTTCGCCTGTAAACCAAACTTTGATTGCAAAGCACATGAAACAGAAACGGAAGATTATTTAAATCTAGCAACACTACACACACACACACACATACACACACACACATATATATATATATAAATAAGGAGAGAGAAAAAGAGAGTGAGAGTGAGAGAGAGAGAGAGAGAAAGAGGAAAGAGAGAGAGCCGGTGCGTGTCTGTTGTGTGTGCGTGTATGTGTGCAATTACAGATCGGTGTCTCTGTATCTTGACTCCGTCATTAGTAGAATTCTGAATTTTGATTCGAGATCTGCACTCTTTAATGTTTGAAATTGTGCTTGTTCGTTCCAGTCAATACGTTTTAGTCAAATTCTACTTGTGATGTCTCTTTTGTATTTCCCGTTTACCCAGAGATTGAACACGCGAACTGTTGGTTGTGACTACACGGCAATTAACATTTAACATAAGTAAAAGTTCAGCCAATACAATGCTCAAGTGTCACTCAAAGTAGAGTATTACTGAGTGGGACTGTTTTATATACGTGGGACTCTTCTACTATTAGGATGGATAACTGTTGAGTCTGGATTTGAACAGGTAAAGATTGTAGCAATCGGGGAAGAAACCGTTGCCTAAAGCAATTTTGGGGGGAAAACACTGGCTGGATGGAACTTTTTTCTTACTAATGTAATATTAAGCGAATATGGACCTGTGTGTATCTCATTATTTTACATTTGTAATGGCTAGATGTAACCGTATGTTCTATGCTAACAGTTTTTTCCACCGCACTTCTCGCTTGTAGAACTCTCTTCTGACATCTGGCTTACCAATTGAGTTTGATCTTCAAAAATTAATCAATGTCAATCGTTATATTCTGCTTTTTTAATTCTAGTTCCTTTACTATCTTTCTCCTTAATAGTTGTTTTTCTCATACTTTAACATTCAGTAACCCTTTACGTCATAGTGTCGTTTTTGCATTGCTTGAGGTGAAATGATTTATAAAATGTCATAAAATAAAACGTATCGGATTCCCACAGTCAGGATGAAGACATCAGTCCAAGCATTCTTCTTCTTCTTCTTCTTCTTCTTCTTCTTCTTCAAGTGGCTTGTTATTTCGGGATGTGGGCGATCATGGCTTTCCACATCTCCCTATTCCTGGCGGCTCATAGCACGCTTTCTCCTGTTACACCACGCAACTCCAGTTCTGTAATCTAACTGCTCAGGCCCTTCAAATATGTTATCCGCTGCTTTCCTCTGTCTCTTTTTCCTTCTATCTCTCCTGTTAGTGTCAGGTTCTCCAAACCCTCCTTCCTCACTGCATGTCCCTTTTCATTTCCATCCTTTCCAAAACTTTATCATTGCTCACATGCTCAATTCGTGATATCCACAGCATCCTTATGTAGAACCGCATTTCAACTGCTTCAAGTTTTTCCTTAATTTTTGATGATATTGTCCAGCATTCACTGCCATATTGAAGAACTGACATCACATACTAACCCAGTACTCTTTTCTTTGTTTCTAGCAAAATTTTCCTGTCTCTAAATACTTTACTCAACTTCTGGAATGCGTCTTTCGCCATGCCAATTCGCCTTCGGATCTCTGTGTTGCACATTCCGTCTTCTGTTAGAACACTTCCCAGGTATTTAAATTTTTGTATCTGCTTGATTTTAGTATCCCCCGACCTGTATTTGGCATTTTGGGCTGCCCTTTTTACTGATGACCATGCATCTGGTTTTCTTGCAGTTTATTTTTAGTCCTTTCTTGTCAGTCTCTTCAACTACCTTCTGTAGGAGATCTTGTAGTTTTCTTTCCGTGTCTGCTATCAGCACTGTATCATCTGCGTACCTTACGTTGTTCAAATTGTGGCCTCCGATAACAAATTCTGGCCTAACATCTAGAGACGACCCGTAAGGAGTTAATATGCCGCTAAACAAACAAATACATAATTAATAGAGGACTTTATTTTAATTTTCATGGCTAATGGCAGATTTTACGATCAACATTAATGGGTAAAAAACAAAACAAAAACAAAACAAACTTACGGATTGTGTACTTCTGGATTAAACCGTGAATAAATGATACTGTGGAAAATGGATTGTCTTCTTTATGTGCCGTGTCTCCTTTAGAACATATGCGATCATGACTCTCCACAATTTCCTGTCCTGTCTGTTCTTCTTTTCGTTATTTCCCAAAACTCTATTCCGCCATCCATTTACTTAAGCTCCTTAAATATGTTATGCACTATTTTCCTTTAACCTTCTTACCCTCAGTATTTCTTGTGAGTATCAGTTTTTTCAAGTCTTCTTTCCTCATCATGTGGCCCAGCGATTTCAAATGTCTCTTTCTGATGCTAAGTATAAGTTTTCATGTTTGTTTTTATTTTCTCTAAAGCCTCGTCGGTTCATGGTATCCTCAGTTGCAGAACCACATTTCTGTTGCTTCAAGTGTCTTCTTCACTTTTGAGGAGACTGTTCGATACTATCAAATTTATTAAAAAATTATTTTAATAATAATTAAAGATCTCCAAGGCTGCTTAGTGATTGAGACGTTTAATCCATTATATCCACATTTATTCAAGATCTGAGCGATGATAGATCTCCATAATTTTCTTCGTTCGTTTCTCTAAGTAACTTTGTCTTTTACTTCCGCTGACCTGTCACAAACTCAGACATGTTCCCACAGTTTCTATTGACTTTAACTGAGTAGTCAATTCTCTAATCCGTCTTTCCTCATTATTTTTACCTGAAGTTTCCTTCCCGTAAAACGTTTTTTCTTTTTATACGTTTTGTCCATGGTATACTTTGTATTCGCCAGGACGACCAAAACCCAGTCGTTTCAAGTCTCTCTAGGGATTGTCTATCATTCACAGACATATAGAAGGATTGATATTACGTAGCAATTCAGCTCTCATTCATATCTTTCTGTCGCCCCAAGTTTCTTCATCTGTGAAGAAATTGTCTAGCATTAACTGCTGTGTAAGGTGATTTATAGTGCATAGCAAAAGTTGGCTTAATTTAATGTTGCATTTGACGACTGGCTGCTGATAGTACTCTAAATTATGACAACACACACTCAAAGATATAAAAATAAACCAGCAAGACAAAAAAAATAAATAAAATAAAACAAAACAAAACAAAAAACACTCAACATCTTTCTCCAACGTCTGTGGTATCCGTACCAACTTTTGCAGTATAGAATTGATCCTTCACTAAAGATTGTCTGACATCCTAGCTCTCTGCGAAACTAACCTCAACCCTATAATTCCCTCCTCTGATTTCTTGATTCCTGGATATATTCCTGTCTTTAGGAAGGACTCTAATGTTCACATGCATAGCCTGGATGTTTATATTAGCGAACATCTCACTGTGGCTTGGGAGATCTCTTTTGAATCTCCTGTCCACTTCTACATGTGCCTCCATCTCCTTCTCTCTCTCTTTCTCACTCTCTGTTAAATTCAGTAAGCTATCTCTTCTTTCTCCCCTCCCAATTCTGACTGTTGCAATCTAGATAATATTTCAGATAGTATAGATAAGGTCATTTCCTTTCACCCATTCGCTAATGTATTTGTGTTCAGTGACTTCAATGCCTATCATCCCAAGTGGCTTGAAAATTCTGTCACTGAACTTGCTGGAGTCAAAACGCTAAACTTCTCAATAACTGTCACTCATGCAAGTAGTATTCCCTAACGCGTTTCTCCAGAAACCACAATGGACACGCGTCTATTCTAGATCTCTTCTTTACTTCTATAATAGACTCTTGCAATGTTATGCAACTCTGCCTTCTTGGCATCTCTGACCATACTGTAGTGACAGTAAATATCTCTTTATAATCAGACTCCACATAGGAACCTTCTACCAGCAGAATACTTTACTGCTATCAACGAGTAGATTGATAATAATTCCTAGATTTACTTTGCGATGTCTCTTGGAACAAAATCTTTAGTCTCTCTGTTCAAGACTGCGTTTCTGAAGTCTCATGGGTAAAAGCCGGCATTGATGTTTTCGTTCCCATCTAGAAAAATCTCTACTTAAAACTCATTTTCTCTCTTGCTTGCTCTGCTGTCATCGCCCGCAGAAATCATTTTTTCCGGCTTTACCGGAGAGACACGTCTGGTCACAATAAGTGCCTCTTTCTCTCTGCTCGTAATGAATGTAAGTGTGTCCTAAATGATGCTAAGCAGTTGTTTGCTGATAGAATGAAGCCGCGTATAGCATCTCGCAAGTTTTGTTTCAAAATTACTGACGGCTCAGTAAGTGTGTACTGAACAACATGAAACCATTGGTCCCTCCCCTTCAATCATCAAAGCAAGATCTGACAAATGGAATTTAG
This sequence comes from Ascarosepion bandense, assembly GCA_037127315.1. Lineage (NCBI taxonomy): Eukaryota > Metazoa > Mollusca > Cephalopoda > Sepiida > Sepiidae > Ascarosepion > Ascarosepion bandense. The sequence goes on from JBBBDQ010001640.1 coordinate 1,208,536, forward strand.
ATTGACAAGCTCCTGTCTCACTTTTATCGTCCCGGTCAGTGTAAACATTCAATCAGTTCATAGTGATCACATCTACAGCAGAAGAAAGTCGAGTGCTTGGCTCGCAAATACTTCACTCGTCTGGAGTATGTACACCTAATTTTCCACCTAGAACTGAGTCTAGACTGGTAAATATATATATATATATATATATATATATATATGTGTGTGTGTGTGTGTGTGTGTGTGTGTGTGTGTGTGTGTGTGAGACCACGTCTCTGGTCTCTAACATAATTTCTAAGATTGACTTCCATAAAGCTATAGAATCTAATCTAACCTGCTATTCAACTTATGACCCGAAGAAGAAGTAATGAATCTATGTTGGGCTTTATATTCAATTGATGGTAATGCCGTGTAATCCGATACAAGATGTTCAATTATTTCTGAGTATTTATCCCATTATTATTAATATTATTGAGTAAGAGAGCAATATGAAAAAAGTTACGATGGAGTATAAATATACAAGTATAATAAGCCCATCAAGACACCCATGCCTAATTAATGCAGACAAAACATATGCATCATATGTGTGATATGGTGACAGTTTTGTTTATAAAAGCATGAGAAAACCATTCGGATTGAGCACAATTAGAAATAACTTCATCTCGAATAACTGTTGTGGTGTCTTCTCTCTAAAGAGTCTATGTTAGACTGTTCCACCTACTATAAGATTAGTAGGAGAGGAAGCCTTGGGGGAACAGTTGAATTGATTGAACGCTAGACAACCGACACACGTACTAGTCGTGTAATACTCTTCTGTTGTATTTACTAGTAGATATACAATATTTCTAAAACATATGTTTTGTTATTTCTTATACCTTTCAATTGGTTACAACAGTAACCCAGTCTGCTTGAACGGTCTCAGATTGAGTGCCTTTCAAAGAATTTTGATGTGACTTTCAAGTCACTTCGATTGCCTCAACCTTCAAACTTAATAACAACAACCCTCTCAACATCCAGCTAAGATATTTCTCTAATAATCCAGCTAATGATCAGAGATGCGCAATCTGTTAGCATCTTGGGACATGCCCAGCTCGTTATGGTTAAGGTACTGAGAAGGAAATTCGTGATACTTGATAGGATATTTATTGTAGACCATTTTAATTTCTTCTTCTATGTGCTCTGTCCTTTCAGGACGTAAGCGATTATGGCTTTCCACGTTTCCCTTTTCCTGGTGGCTCTTAGCACGCTTTCTCCTGTTACACCATGCAACCCTCGTTCCATCATCCACTGATTAGGTCCTTCAAATATGTTATCCGTTGTTTTCCCCTGTCTCTTTTCCCCTCTATCTGGCCTGTTAGTATCAGGTTCTCCAAGCCTTCCTTCCTCATTGCATGTCCCAGGAATTTCAGCTATCTCTTCCTGATGCTCAGTATTAATTTCCTTTTCGTTCCCATCATTTCTAAAACCTCATCATTGCTCACATGCTCGATCTATAATGTTCTCAACATCCTTCTGTAGAACCACATTTCAGTTGATTCATGTTTTTCCTTCATCTCTGGTGATAATGTCCAGCATTCACTGCCATATTGAAGAACTGACAGCGCATAGCAACCCAGTACTCTCTTTTTTGTTTCAAGCGAAATTGTTCTGTTTATTAATACTTTTCTCAGCTGCTGGGATGCATCCATGTGCTTTTGGATTTCAGGATTATAAAGGTATAGAAACTGCTGTGGTCACAAAGTGAGGGATCAGTTTATATATTGATTGTCATATATAACTGATCCCCCACTTGATGTCCAGTATGCTTTTGTAAAACCACATTTCAGTTGCTTCAAGTTTTTCCTTCATCTTTGATGATATTGTCCAGCATTCACTGCCATATTGAAGAACTGACAACACAGAAATCCAGTACTCTCTTCTTTGTTTTTAGCGAAATTGTCCTGTTTTTGTTTCTTACCAAGTCAAAATATATACATGTTAACACTCCTAATCAGTTACGGTCAAAAACCATGAGAATCTCGCCTCGTATAGTATCAAAGTATTATTATTATTATCATTATTATTATTATTATTATAGTAGTAGTAGAAGGAGGATTTTTAAAGCATTAAAACTGTTTAGTGAATTCAGCAGGTATACAAAAATAGAAAGAGGCGTAAGTTTTCTATCTATTCAACTTATACAGGGAAACAATTCTGAGACAAATAAAACCCTTGACAAGATTCATCATTGGTGACCACAATCTCAACAGTGTAAGATACGCAGATGACACAGTGCTGATAGCAGACACGGAAAGGAAAATGCAGGACCCCCTACAAAATGTAGTAAGAGAAAGTGAGAAGAAAGGATTGAGCATAAACTTCAAGAAAACTGAATGTATGACATTTAGCAAAAAGAAGTTCCTAAAATGCCAACTACAGGTTGGAGAGAATAAAATTAAACAAGTAAGGAAATTTAAATACCTGGGAAGAGTTCTGACAAAGGATAGAAAGTCCGATGTTGAGATCCAAAGATCCATTGGCATGGCTAAGGACGCATTTCAAAAGCTAACCAGATTATTGAGAGACAGTAAAATCTCATTGAAAACAAAGAAAAGAGTGCTGGATTGCCGTGTGATGTCTGTCATTCTGTGTGGCAATGAATGTTGGACGATCATCTCAGAAATGAAAGAGAGGCTTGAGACAGCCGAAATGTGGTTTTACATAAGGATACTGAGGATACCATGAACCTCGCACGTGACTAACGACAAGGTGTTTGAGAGGAGAAAACTAATACTTAATATAAGGAAAAGACAGATGAGGTTTCTGGGATATTTAATGAGAAAGGAAGGCCTGGAGAATTTAATACTCACAGGATAGATAGAGGGAAAGAGAGAAAGGGGAAGGCAGCTCGAGATCTACTTGATATGCTTGAACAAATAGATGGCAGAGCGGATTTTGGGAGAGATACTAAGAGGAAAAATTTTGAGAGCGACAAGAGACAGAGCCAAGTGGAAGTCCAGGATCGCCTACGTCCTGAAGGGACTCGGCATATGAAGAAAAATTCTATTAACTCAATTTCAAAGATAAGTTTTAATTCGTTAAGGTATAGCTAGCTGCCCTAAAAATTCCGTCAGTATTTCAGAACTCTCCTCAGTATGTTATGTGATTTTATTAACGCTATTGTTTCTTCGTAGCGGTTCCAGTTTTTTTAAGGTGGTTTCAAGTTGTCCAGTTGTCACCATCAAGTTCAAGAATTTCTTTCGGTTTCTTGCAATTTTTCATCTGTATTATGTTTCAGTTTTTTTTTTTTAATCGTATCACCCCGAGCAAGGCGGTAATGCCATTGATGTGCAGGGGGCTACATAAGTGTAAAAATATTAATTAGAAGAGAGTGAAGAGGAAGATGAACCAGTTAGAAAGGAGCAACAGAAGGATGAGAATACGGGTGTGATAACAGTTTCAAATGTGGAGAGAAAGGAAAGGATATACGGGGTGGGGAAAGAACTAGAGTCAAGTGGTTAATAGATGAGTATTGATCTTGCCTTTAAATTCCTGGAGGTTGTAGCCGTCAGGAAAGCAAGAATATGGGAGTGAGTTGTGGTCTGATAGAAAAGCAACATCTAGTGTCAGAAAATATCTCTTCTCTTTTTGTAACAATGATGTCCTGACTTAAACTGTCTGACTTAAACTGTTGCTATTATTACCATCTGTATTTATTCTTTTTGGTGCTTCTTTCACTCATTTCACCTGTGAAAGATACTTGTTAGTTGTTACCCTTTTTGGATTTTATTGTTCTTATTTACTGGTTTTTCGAGAAGAAAAATGGTCATACTTGGCTAACCGTGTACTTTCCGGTATGGTCAGTTCGTCAAAAAAGAAAACAAAAAAAAAACAAAACATTTTCTGTCACGTAAGCCTTGGATGTAGAATTGTCGGCTTTGTGACACAAGTTGACTAATAACCCTCTGTTGAATGATTACTTCTATACACTTGTGCAAATTAATTGAAACAACTGTTTCAGTTTCATTTCTTTCACCATACGGTCAGTTTTGGACACACTGGAGTGGCAGGGTGTAATCGATTTATATTTTTCTCAGTTAGGTCATTTTCAGTGGTGTGCCATAATATGAATCTATATGTATATAATATATATATATATATATATATATATATATATATATATATATAATGGACTCTCCCGTCGATTTCGACGTATGAGCGTCTAACACAGTTAGACAACCACACAAAGAATTGTTTAAAGTGGTGAAGGCTTGTGTAGCACCATCCACACTTTTTGGAACTGCTGATAACAAACAATCGGTGCAGACGTCTGCCACAGATCGCATGAACAACAGACCTCAGTTATTTAACCCATAACTGGAGGGAAGGGACGGATTAATACCTTTCCCAAGGGTACCAGTGCGTAAGTGAATGCAAAGTGTTCGACTGGGATTGGAACTCGGCTCACCAATTTCCCTCTCCGAGCCGACATCCACTGCACCACAACGCACATCCGTCAATTGATGGAACGAAATATATATATATATATATATATATATATATATATATATTTCGGTCTCTCATGCAGTGTGACATCATAAAACCCAATTACAAATTTACGATCTGCATTTGCTATTCAGTGACTGTTATCGTCGCATAGCAATGTTTTCTGTCGACACAAAATAATATCATTTATGATGGTGAATGTTTTTATGTTAACTTCTCTGTAACATCTCTGAAGATGGCTCATGTGAGCCGAAAGCTTAGAACCAGCAAAATAAAAAAATATCCAAATGTTGGACAATTTTTGTCTTTATTTTCATCTGAAATTTTAGGCTCATGATTAAACATAATAGACATTAATTTTCTGTTATATTTAACAATATATATTCAGAAAATTATCTGCTGCCTCGATACACTATACACACACACACACACACACACACACACACACACACACACACATATATATATATATATATATATATATATATATATATATTAACTTTCTGTCTATGGATATGTTTTTGGGATTCTTCCGGTATAGAAATTTTGTAACATATTTGAATTATTAATTTTTTTGTTTTCGACCGTTGCTGATAAAACGAGAATTTTCTCGCTGACATGGCCATCCAACGAAATTAAATTTTGAAAATAATGAATTACTTATATATATATAACCTTGTGAAAAAAAATAAAAAGAATTATTTTTGTTTCTTTCTTTCACTATACGGTCAGTTTTAGACACACTAGAGTCCCGAATTGTAATTGATTTGTAGTTGTTCCACAGATTAAATAATGTTCAGTGGTGTGCAGTTATATGAATCTATTTTCGGAGTGTATAATGAAATCTGTTAGGCATTGAAAAATATTGCGTCATCCGTGATTGCATCAGATTTTTACCACACCCAGACACTATTGTCTCGACAGTCGATTAATTTGTCCTAAAGTCATTGTCTGCGATGAACGTTACTCCAAGGAAGCGTACGGAAATTGTAACGATGCACGAACACACTGGCAAGCCTTACGGAACCATCGCGGATATTGTTGGTATCAGACTTTCAACTGTCAGTCGTGTCATCAAGGCAAAGAAACAAACTGGATATATCAGTCCAAAACATAAAAAGAAAATACGGTCAGAAGAAAAAAACAACGCCAAGAGACGACTTATACGCGATCAGGAAAAGTGTAAAAGTTCTAGGAAGACATTATTTGTTTAGCTTTAATTAATTTTCACATTGGTGTATTTCTTGCTTAAAAGAAAGAATTAAACAAAAGTAAATTAAAAGATATTATCTAATTTTGTTGATCAATCATGAGTGAAGTGCCATACGTGTTACACGCTTTGGGCAACCATGTCTCGAAAGAGACATGACTGACTGAAGATTATCCTGAAGTAGGTTGCCGTTGCTTTCTGCGGTAGATTGGTTGATAGTCAAGGCTATAGAACCCAATCTGTCCTATTATTTAACCTATAACTGGAGGGAGACGACGGATTAATAGCTTTCCCAAGGGTATTTGTGCGTAAGTGAATGCAAGGAATTCAACTGGTTTTCGAACTCGGCACCCCGATTTGTTGTACCGTGTCGATATTCACTGCACCAAAATACGTTTTGTTTCAATTAATTTGCGCATTGGTGTACTTCTTGCTTAAAAGAAAGAATTCAACTGAAGTGAGATAAAAGATAATATCTAATTTTGTTGATCATTCATGAAATTGATGTCCATATCTATAGAACTTTCAGTAAAATATGAATATTGTTTATTTTATCATTTGAATTTCTAAGATAAGTTTTGATTACTATACATTGATTCGTTCGGGCCAGTCTCTTCGTTTTTGTTGAATGAAACTGGTGCAAAAGAATCAATGTACAATTCATTCCAGGAATGCAAGCAGAAAGAAAGCTGAAGAGTACAGAAAATGCTATGATAGTCTCTTTTAATAAACTATCCCCTTTCAGGACGCGAGCGATCATGTCTTCCCACAAACAGTCTCTTTGATCAAACAGTCTCTTTCTGATTCTAAGAATTAGTTCCCTTATTTTTCTCTATTTTTCTGAAAATCTGCTCATTGACCATACTTCACTTACGTGCAAATACTTTAGAGAAAGTTATAAATCCACTACCTCCCCCAATATGGGTTAAATATTAGGACTTGGATCTAGAAAAATAAGTGTCATTTTTATTCTCAAAAAGTCAATACAAAAAGAATTCTTCTTACAATCCCAAAAATGTCCCATCTTTAAATAACCAACAAAGGGTTGATAAAGCCGTAAAAAACAAATCAATCAATAAGTCAAAGTTGATCACATGTTCTTTCTGTGCTATTATTTACATTTCTCGGTAGGATATTAAATATTACATAGCATTTCACTGGCAGAACCACATCACTGTCCTTTCAAGTTAAAGGTTAAATAGAAGAACAGAGTTTGTTATATAGCCTTTTGTTGGCAACCAGTCCACGCAGAAAGTAATGGAAACCTACTGCGGGAAAATCTTCTACCCAGTCTGTCATGTCTTTTTCGAGACATGATTGCCCAAGCGTGTATCCCATATGACACTTGACTAACTGACAATTCCTTCCATGAATTAAAAAAAGAAAAAAAGAAGCAAGAATCAACGAACGAATGCAGAAGTTACAAGATTATGAATTTATACGATGTCTTCAAGGGTCACTTTATTGCATTTCGAATTTTCATTTTAAAAATTACTCAGGTTGATTCTCATAGACTAAAATAGGAAAGCACTTTGTAAAATTAAATAACCTCCCACGCAACTGTGTAGGGATATTCGCTCAGAGAAGTTTTGAAATTCTAAAATTATGACTACTGCTTATCTTTCAACTAAGCCTGGTTCATCTGTATCGTGCGTTGCCGAGAAAGATCTGTTTTTCTTGGTTTTCTTATTCCGATTAAATTAATTGAAACGATGGATCGTGGTTACAAATATTCCAATTTTTCATGGATACGGGAATGTGCACAAATAGGAAAGATAAAATGAAATAGATACGTTGCTACTATTCAGTAAATCCTGCATTTAAACGTGTTGTGGTACAATGAGAAATCAAAGAGCCGAGTTCGAATTCCCGTCGAGTTCGTTTCATTCACTTGCGTACAAATACCATTCGGAAAGACATCGATCCATTTCTTCTCCTCCCAACTATGGGTTGAATAGCAGGATAGATTAGATTCTATAGCCTTATGGAAGTCAATCTTAGAAATTATGTTAGAAACCAAGATGGGCCAATAGCTACACTGGAAAATCTGAAAGTTGACGGAAAGGAAGCTGTAAGAATTTTTTATGAACATCACCTAGATCTAGTTATATAGATAGGATCTGTAACAATTTTGTGGGACTTTACAATACACACAGAACAAAGCTAATCATCCAAATATCATGATGAAAGACGACAAAGACAGAATGCACTTTTTTTTATTAATGTAGCAGTTAATACAGACTGCTGTGTATCTTTAAAGATGTTTAAAAAATACGATAATCTTGAAATGGAAATTTAAAAAATGTGGCAAATAAGCGCATTAATAATTCCAGTTGTAGTTTGAGCCCTCGGATGTTTCGATAGAATCATTAAACAGATCCCTAGTAGTCCAGTTCTCAAAGAAATACAAAAAAATTGTACTCATAAATACAGTTCCCACCTTACGTAGGGCTTTATTTATGTAATATGTATATGGAGTCAGTTTGTCCTTGGGTCTCTGATTGGGACTCGAAAGACAATGAGTATACAACAGAAATCAAAGAAAATAATAATAATAATAATAATAATAATAATAATAATAATAATAATAATAATAATAGTACTATTAGGTTGTCCCAAAAGTTCGTAAACACTTGCAAAAAATTGAAATTTTACTTGCAAAAACAACAAAAATTATTGCTCAAAATAAAGACCATCATCTTCCAAAACTTTCTGCCATCGATCTACAAGCTTTTGGATCTGGTCAAAGTACCATTCAGCCGGCTTCAAAACAAAGAATTCTTGACACGCTTCCTCGACTTCATCAAACGAGTCGAAATCGGCAGCCCTTCAGAAAGTGTTGCACTGAGCAGAAAAGGCCGTAATCTGATGGAGCACAGTCAGCATTGTAGGCTGGATGTGGCAGAACCTCAACGCCGTCCAGCTCTTCAAACTTGTCTTTGGTCTTCCTGGCGGTGTGTGGCTTGGCATTGTCCTGCTGCATGAAAGCGCGCTTTCGGTTGATCAGAGCCAGGTACTTTTGCTTCAACTTTTCGTAGATCCGCTCAAGTTGCTGACAGTAAAGTTCGGCACTGATGGCACGACTATTAGAAACCAACTCAAAATGCACGATTCCTTTAAAGTTCCACCAAACGCACAACATGACTTTCTTGTCGAATCGATCTTGTTTTGGAACCGACGGTGTCTCTTTCCCTTTCTGAACCCATCGCTTGTTTCGATTGTGCTGGACCAGATAGGCCCATTTCGCAAGTGTTTACGAACTGTTGGGACAACCTACTACTACTACTACTACTAATAATAATAATAATAATAATACCAGTGATAGTAAGTGCGCTTGGAATGATAAAAAAAACACAACAACACATTGAAAAATCTCTGGAAATCTCAGCTTAAGCGATCTACAAAAAATGTCTTACGTACAGCCAACACGCTATAAAGATCTATGTGTCACTGTACCGCTAGTGATGTTATGGAAGGTAGAAAAACAAATGATAACATGGAGCCATAACAACACGCCACTATCTGCCTTAGGTCTTCCCGCAGACTTGGTAGATAGTGTGACCCTAGCAGAAATCAAAATATGCTGGTAATAATAATAATAATAATAATAATACTAGCCACTACCTGCCTTAGGTCTCCCCGCAGACTTGGTTGGTAGTGAGAGCAAAGCAGAAATCGAAATATGATGAAAAATGACATAATAATAATAATAATAAACCAGAAAGAAAAAAACTTGCCTATTAATTGATATAGCTTGTCCAGCGGATTGTAACATAGCAACCAAGGAATTCAAAAAACTGTCAAAATATAAAGACCTGGAAATTGAAATAGAAAAAACGTGGAAATTGAAAACAAGAATCGTACCAGTGATAGTAGGTGCACTTAGAATGATAAAAAATGGAACAAAACAACACATTGAAAGAATCCCTGGAAACCCCAGATTAAGAGATATACACAAATGTTTTTGTTAAGTACAGCCGACATACTAAGGAGAACTTTGTCTATGTAACGCTAGGGATATTAAGGGAGATAGAAAAAAACATGAAATGGAGACATAACCTCAAACCACGACCTGTCTTAGGTCTTCCCGCAGATTCGGTAGGTAGTGCGACCATAACAGAAATCGAATTATGATGAAAAATGACATGATAATAATACAACTAAACATCTAAGAAAGAAAGCACCCAGAATTCAACATCAGACAACAACCAACACCAAACAAAACGTAGAAGGAATGGGTCCAAGACAGACTTGTTTAGAAGAAAGAAGAAAGAAGAAATATATCAACACGAATTAAGGAAAAAATAGTCTGAGGAAAAATCAACAGCAACTACAGAAAAAAAGAGGTTTCTTCTTGTTTTTAATTTCAGGAAAATTTCCACTGCCATGATAGGGAAAGATATTTTACCCGTTGTCTTCGAATATTTTCGGAACCAGGACTAGAAAACCCATTATGCTTTGCTATCTTCTTCCAAACTATGAGTGGTAGAGATTAATTCTTGCCTTTAGCACAATGAATAACCGCGACTTGGTTGCTGTTCTTCTCGGATCCGCCGTGACCCGGGGTGGTGACACCTGTTGGGGTTCTAGCTATGGTCAAGTATTAAAACCCTCAAACTGAGGTCAAAGCACTGAAAGTATAAAAATGGCGTACCAGCAATAAAATGTTTGAAAATAAAAATATCACCAGCACTATATTTTACCTTCGACAAAAAACCTCTTTATAAAAATATTTCAATGAAACCTGATCTACAAACTGATTTCTTATAAAGATTACATTCTTTATCATCTTCTGAAAAGTGATTCATTTTTGTTTGAATATCCTTTAGTATGTACTAGCAGTATAGCCCGGCGTTGCTCGGGTGTAATGAAAGCTTTAAAAGTAATCAATGGTCCTGGAGCTCAGATTCTTTGAACTTTGGCATGAAAGACTAAAAAGCAATAGTTGTTTGCAGTTAAAGAGAAACCGTAGACTGAAAGAAATATGAATGGATGTAAGTGAAATTTTGATTTCCTGGTATCGATAACAAATAAGTTTTTTCGTCATAAACTGAATTTTGAAGGCTAAATAAGGCCTCTGAGTAAATAGTATCATGGTTGAGACTAAGAACTACAATTATACCTACTTAGAGTCAAATCCGAAGCAAAAACTAAAATAAAAGGACTGAAAAAAATAGACATACAGGCAGATAAACACACACACACACACACACACACACACACACACACACACACACACACATCATGCCTTATATATATATATATATATATATATATTATCGATTTTCTGCACGATTGTAAGAACTGCAACCTTGAAACTTCTGAATATCGTTTCTTATGTCTTTGTCCATGAGTGTATCAAATTTGATTAAAATCGGACTACTCCTTCTATAACCCAATTTTTTCGATTATCGATTTTCGATATTTATTGGGGTACCACGAACCACAAAACCTAGCTAAGAACACTCGCAGTACAACTGTGTAAATTATCAAGAATTATCAAGAAAATCGGTTCAGCCGTTTCGGAGTCTATAGGTAACGGACACACACACACAGACACACACACACACAAAGTTCCATTTATAAATAAGTTTAGATTAATTTTAAATTTGTTTTTGATGCGTGTCATTATTAATTGGACAATTCGTTTTCTTTTCTCTAACCTATTGGAAATTTCTCTGATTGTTGGACTCTTTCTCTCTTTTTCCTCTGCGGCTGTTGGACTGTTTCTTTCTCTCCTTTCCCAGTTCACGGGTCACATACGTGCTAGTTGGCTTTCACTCCCGCCCGCCTCTCCGGTTACAGCCAAAAAGTTAAAAAGAATGTATTTTTACCTTTCTAGCCGAAACCATATGTTGGGTTGGGAGCTCAATATTCTTTAAAATATTCTTAAAAGTAAGTCATTTTTGTTTGTATTAATTTTAAAATGTGTTTTCCTTTGTGTCAGGCTTAACTGAACGGTTGGTTTTCTTTTTTCTAACCTGTTAGAAATTTCTCTGGTTGTTGGACTCTTTCTTTCTCTCTTTCTTTCTCTCTTTCTTTTTCCTCTGCGGCTAAAAAAGAAAATAAATCCTATTCATCCGAACTTATCCTAAAAATCTTGTTGGCAACGCATTGAGGTTGATATGCAGCAAAACAAAATAAACCAAATCAAACCTAAGGTCAATAGTACGAAATGAATGCAAACTGTCTCAACCGGAACCTGAACACGGGTTCCAGATTGTTAACCGTCAGAAGATTAATAAAAAAAAATTACAGTCCTCATCCTTATCATCATCATCCTCAAGAAAATCAACAGCAAAAGAAGAAGAAGAAGAAGAAGAAGAAGAATCGCTAGAGGATAAAGAAAATTTTGAGTGGGTTTGAGCAATTACATCGATGACAGCAACAGCCGGGAGAAAACACTTTATGCCAGTTTATGGAAGACTTAACAGGCAAGACTAAAACAAATAAATAGATGAATAAAAGTAGCAAATACTACTAAAAATTCTTCGCTTTTCTTTATTAATGATACGCACGTTCATCCATACATGAGTATTGAAGCACATATTTTACACTCATTCTAAGACCCGTGCAAACTCACAGATATGATGTCAGATATGCGCATGCGCACTTAAAAAACAATTCAAACCATAAACGCGCGTGCAATCACCGATTTCTTGCCAGCCGTTAAACAGAAATATTCACCCATACATTCAAGCTGAATTGTCACATTGATTCACTAAAAACTTTTTATTATTTATCAACATCAGTCAGTTAAGTGCCATACGTGATACACGCTTGGGCGATCATGTCTCGAAAGAGACATGACTGACTGGGCAGAAGATTATCCCGCAGTAGGTTGCCATTGCTTTCTGCGGTAGACTGGTTGCCGACCAAGGCTATAGAACCCAGTCTGTCCTGCTATTTGACCCATAACTGGAAGGAAGAGACGGATTAATGCCTTTCCCAAAGGTATTTGCGCGTAAGTGAATACAATGGATTCAACTGGAATTCGAACTCGGCTCCCCGGTTTCTCGTTCCGAGCCGATATCCACTGTACCACAACGCACATCCATCAACATACATAGCCTAAAATCACTTAGGACATTCACAAACAGTAAGCAAAAAAAAAAAAAAAAGGAACAACATTATGTTCGTTCAGTCACTAGAAACAAAGAGTGCTGGATTCCTATGTGATATCTGTCCTTATGTAAGGAAGTGAATGCTGGACGATCTCATCAAAGATTAAGGAGATGCTTGAGGCAGCAGAAATGTGGTTTTACAGAAGGATGCTGAGGATACCATGGACAGAGCACGTGTGCAACGATGAGGTGTTGGAAAGGATGCAAACAAGAAAAAACTGATAATAAATATCAAGAAGAGACAAATGAGGTTCCTGGGACACATAACGAGGAAGAAAGGCCTGGAGAACTTGATACTCACAGGTCGGATAAATAGAAAAAGAGACAGGGGAAAGCAGCGCGAGACGTACTTGTTAGGTCCGAGCAAATATTTGATGGAGCGAGGCTTAGAAGAGATAACAAGAAAAAAATATTGAGAGCGACAAGAGACACAGCCAAGTGGAAGTCCATGATCGCCTACGTCCTGAAGAGACACGGAACATGAAGAAGGAGAAGAAGATGTTTCGTCACCTGTTCGGTCATTCATTGGATTTAGTAATCGCTTATATTTATTTCATCCTGGGTATGACGATAATTACGGCAGCAAGGTATCGAGAGGTTTAGGGGAATGACCTGTTAATTGCAGTTGTTCCCAAGTCCACTCTGACCCGAGTTGTAGCATTTATTAGGGTTCCAGCTATGGGAAAATAGTTAACTCTAAGACTGAGGTATAAAAAAAAATTATGTAAATATAAACATTTTTTCTCAATATTTCTGAAATGAGTTAGTATTTACAGTATTTACATAATTTGGTCTATTGTTCTTATCTTTATTGCCATTTGTACGACGTTTTGGCCGTTGTACGTTCCAGCCTTCTTCATGTGCTAGGAATTTAGAACCGATCCCTTTATTACAATCACTGGGGTATATCATCCTCATTCCTTGCGTAAAGTCTCAATTGGAATTCATGAGTTATCTCCCTCTAACCCTGCAATTTATTTGTTCACCACTAACCTGTGTAACTTGGTAATGAACTCACAACTCTTTGGGTCAAGTCACAGGAACTAACCAACGTCTATATCCACTAGGTCATGTGTCCTTAAGGATAGAGGGTTCGGTTCGAAATTCCTAGCACCTGAAGAAGGCTGGAGCGTACAACGGCCGAAACGTCATACACATGGCAATAAAGATAAGGACAATAGTCAGAATGATGTAAATACTATAAACATTTTTATAATAAAAATACCAGCAATACATTTTAATATTAAAAAATAACCAGTAATATATTTTCCTAAAAAGAAAAAATTACCAGCAATACATTTTTCTAAAAAAATTGCTAATGCTCCAAAAAACTACATTTGAAATTAACATGATCCATAAGTGGTTGATATACCGCTAATCAAACAAGCAAACAAATAAATTTAGTAAAACTTGCGTCGCCATCCTCGCTCCATAGCTTCATGAGATGAACATGACAGATTGAAAAGTGGATAAGAAGCATCTTTTTTACAGTCTGGATATAATTGACCGCCGATCATTGCAGCAGTCTTGTACCCGGCAGAAGAGGAAACCCTTTGTAGGGTGGCTGTGGCGTCACATGTTCTACAGCCACACCAGTGGGTGTAAGTAGGGTAATATAGACTGACGGATAGTAATTGTCGTGTCAGCAGTTTACTTTGCCAGGATATGGTCAAATGCTCTCTAGTCTCATTTATTTGATTCTGGCGACTTCATTTATTCCCCCAGTGGCCTATATATAAAGCTGGCAAAAACTGTAAGAGTTACCATGCAGTAATGACTACTATTTCCAACACACACACACACACACACACACACACACACACACACACACACACACACACACACACACACACTTCTTTCTCTCCACCCTCTCTCACACTCTTTATATATATATATATATATATATATATATATATATATATAAGGTTAAATATACAAAATTAGATTAATTATAAAAACTCTGCTTAAATACAAAATTAAGGTTAAATATACAAAATTAGTTTAATTATAAAAACTCTGCTTAAATACAAAAATATTCTGTACAAATAAGCATTCCACCACTTACACCTTCCTACTCTGCTCCTCTAAAAAATCCAAAGGATATAGTCTAGTCGCAAGATAACAAAAACTTACATTCTATCTGCTAATGTTAAATCTGTCTACAAAACTCCCAGACACTCATTAATCAACTAATTCCACTACCCACACCACTTTCTTCAAAATTGAAACGGACAATCTACAAGATTAATTCCCTTATCACAAACCCCCATCAACATCCCACACACAACTCACCAAATATGAGAAAAGAGGCTTTCCATTCTTGTCCACACCACCTGAAGAGACATTGTAGTTTCAATGTCGAAACAAATGTACGATTTATAGTGGATATTTGTACATGTTCTAAAATATAATTTATAATAAATATTCACAGCTCTATATATTATATATCGAGGACTGTTTTAAATGAATGTTTTGGACGTTGTAAAAAATTTTTTCTTCGTTCTTTATTCACTCGGATATATATATATATATATATATATATATATATATATATATATATAAAAATAGAAACAAATGGAGTAATGATCCACAGTTCGTAGCATTTACTTTATAAAACTTCTCGATACAAAGTAGAACAATATTATTATATTTTATTATAAGTAGTTATAATAAAAATATTTTAACGCTATACAAAAGCTATCGTGTTTCAGTACTGTTGTACTTTGTCAGGCAACGGTTGGTCACTGGTGTTGGGAATGATTTGTATGGAAACTTAAAAACAATTCGTTACCCATTTTCTAACAGTTAAGGAATATAAGGACAACATTAAGAATGCTCCAGATTAACCAATAGAAATTTAAGTTTATGTTGGACGGGAAAAAGGTTAGTAGGTAAGTGAATTTAAGATGTCACAATAAGTTAGTGATTGGTTCATCTACATTATGTAATATTTGATGATGCTGGAAATGTCAACATTGAATGTTCCATATGATTTTTTCGTAGCGATCTCTTTGTAGAGGTGTTTTCTTATTAGATGTGTTTTAAAGGGATTTGTTGATATAATTAGAACTAAGGAATATCTGTATAGAATGATTATTTGAAATATAAACGCAGGAAACATAACTCATGTAAAGATTTACAAGATTTTAAAGAATATTTTCCATTTTACCAGGGGTTTATGTTGACTCCTTTTAAGTGCCAAAAGTATTTAGAAAGGGATGTTCTATTTCCATACACCTTATTATTGAAAGATAATGTATGTTGGTATCGTCTAATTTAAAAAGTATTTTTGGTGCTAATACTGTAAAATGTTTAAAATGTTGGATTTTCAATAACAGAAATAGTACATAGGTAAACAATAGAGTCAGTTGGATATCTATTTTGTTATGGACACTCATTCGAATTTCTACAATTGCATGTATTGGTATTATTATCTTTATTTATTTCACAATGGTTTTATTACTTCTTTATATTGATTTCAATTTTTATTATCATACTTTTTGATAATATTTTCAAGGTTATCAGTACAGTTGAAAGTTAATTTATGTGTATTTTTATTAAAAATCCTACTAAGGAGATAATTTCTAGCAAATTGAGGAACTTCGGCCCTAATTTAGTGTCAACCATTAGGTTAAATGCGGGGTGTGCACACCAAATATTTTTCTGTTTCTATTTTTATTCTATTATTGTTATGTTTGATATATTTGATGTCAAGGCATTTGTATGCACTATTTTTTAGGGCAGTGCTATAAGATTTAATATATTTATAAAAATATCTTCACTAGAAGAGTTTTTTCTTATTCTATATTCTATGGTGGAGAGTATGTTTTTATTATGAATGGAAGGTGATTAGGTTTTGGGTGGATATATGTTTGATTTGCATTTTATTTTTGTTTTCATGTTGGGTTGGTATGAATTATTAATCAGGTCTAGTGCAACATCTAGGAAATCTACATTTTAGATTAATGTTAATCCTCATATCTATATAACCTTATGTCGTCAATATTGATATCATTGTGGGGAGTAAAATTATACGAATAAATAAACCAACAGCGTCTGAAGACCAAGCCGAGTCTAGCAATCCCATTGTAATATCGAATTGATTTTCAGATTTGGTCTTAATCCAATATAATATACTCCAGTCTTTATATATATATATATATATATATATATATATATATATATATATATACGGTTTGAATATTTTAACATCATGTTGATGTAAAGTAGCAACCAGTCAGAGGCAATTTACAAGACCACGTATTTTAAGCTACCCAGGACGAGGAATTGTGGGGAGCTATGATCGTCAACGGCACATAGAAGTAGTTTCAAATGGCGTTGAAGAAAGAAATCACTACTGTATGATATTTGCTATCTAAATTGAGCGGCAACTGACAAAGACCAAAGCGGACTGAGATTGAAATGTTATTATAATAAAACCAAGAGCAGTCAAAGACCGCAAAGCTCTGCAGTACGGACATCATCTCAGTGATTAGCCAGAAATGATTATTAAAATGAGAATAACTGCAATGAACTTGACGGCTCTCAAGTGTGCAAGTACCCCGCTCTAAAAAAAGAAATAAAAATGTAAGCCGAAATTTTAAATTAGGCTGGAAGAATTATGAAAGAGTTTGTTTTTACGTTTTAATATCCGAAGGTTGTACTGTGACTCAGTGTATTTTATCTTTCTTATTTTTATATATTTATTTATGTTTTTGCTTTTGGATAATAAATATATATATTGCAAATATTATTTTTGTAGAAAAAAATAGTGCGTTCAGAAATTGTAATGACGTAGAGTAATCTAGGGGAGGAAATTCAGTATTTGGCATGTGAAACGTTCAAAGAAATATTAGTAAAAAACCGGAAAAGTAATCCAGAAACTTTATTCCGTACCGGACCGAATACAAAATTTAATTCGTGCCAGTCATGAGCCCAAACATCGCTGACAGTTTCATCCAAATCCATCGAGCGTGTCTTGAGATCTATTGACCATAGACAAACAGAGAAACAAACAGACAAACGCGACAGAATATAATGCCCCCGTCTAAAGGCGAAGGTTATAAAGATGAGGACATTAGTCCGGCTGAAAATTGCCAAAATAATGATATCGTGTGGTAATAGCGACCGAGCAAAAGCGATGGACCGGATGTTTGCACTCTCACGACCAAAAAGCAAATGACCAAAAGTCGTCGGTGCGCAGCTGGCTTTGCGCAGATGTTCCGGTTGAAAACTAAAAATTAATTAAATATTAAATTCCAGTTCGGGAGCCTATGCGAATTTTATTTATCGGACAATGGGAAGCCCAGAATCAGATACGGATGTGAATTTCCAAATGATCTGCTGCGATCCAAAAAGTCGAATTAAAAAGCCGATACAGAAAGCATCGCCAGACAGAAAGACAGAAAGACAGAAAAACCCAGAGACACACGGACAGACTCGAGAGAGACGTAATTAGTATCTCCCTAGTATCTCGTCGCCCTTACCACTCCTTTCCTACTTCGCTGTCTCAAAACTACTTACTGACCTAAGGAGCGGATACATCAAAGACATTCCTTACTTACAACGCTCCCACATTCCTAAGCATTAATTCTCTTTTCAGTATTTATTGCCATGAACATTTTAACATCCGTTGAATTCATATTCAAAGGATTACTTTAATTGTAAAAACCTTAATTAATTTACACGAGATACTAGATTAGCAAGTAGGTCCCACCTTTTTACAGTGAAACCGATAAAATGTAACCGCAATTTCTACTGCAATAGCTTCTTTTCTCGCACTTCCCGGCTGTGGAATTCCTTCCACATGATTGCTTCCCTGACAGCTACAATCTCCAGGAGTTTAAATGTAAGGTCAATAGACACCTCTTAACACACTAACTCGCATCCATTCTCTCAAACACTCTTCCCATCTACCCAACCCTCAGCCTCGGTATCTTTAGCCCTCTATCACCCTCTTTCTGATATTTCCTATATCTAACCTCTCTTTCTCTTTACAATACCCGATATAACCCCTCGCGCAATAGTGGCAGTAGAATGCCTTGCTTGGGGTTAAAAAAAAAAAAGATGTGTTTATATAAAATGTTATTTTTCAACTCAATTTGCTTTTCTTGATTTATAATCATTTTATGACTTATAGTGGGCGATCTACAACGAGGCCAAATTCCGGCAATCTGCAACAATATACAACTACTCTCCTAAAGAACGGATTCCCCACTATAATCTATTCTGCCCAGAAATTTAGACAGAAATTAACATAAAGTTCTAAACCGTTTTACTTTTTGTTCATTTCTTTGTTGTTGTTGTTGCTTTAACAACTTGATTTTCTGTATGGTATGGAGGTTTTCTAAGCATGGCTGAAAGTGTGGAACACCCAGTCAGGATTGAACGCACTACTGAGTCATAATTGGTCTAGCGAGACAAAGATTCTAACCATAATACAACGTTGAAACTCTCTTTTCTCTATCGTACGTATTCAGAAATATTATTTTATAATGTTTTATTAATTTGAATAAATCACGACGAAATATCTTTCAGGATTTAATAATTCTGAAAAAAATTAATTTCTCCATAAATATCTTATAAACTCTTCCATATAAACAACAACACCCAAAGCAAAACAGCGAATAAAAAATACGACTTAGTTTTTCAAGGATAAAAACAATAAATAGACAACTAAAATAATCATATATTAAAAAAAAACAAACATGGTTTACTATTTTTGAGGAAGAAAATTGAATTTTTTTTTTTCTAAATAAATTTAAATATTTTGTAAATATATCGTTGTGGCTAGTTTGTATCATAAACATTTTGTTTTGAACAAGGAAACAATATTTGAAGAAAAAAAAAACGAAATAAGCTAACAAATGTAACATACACAGAACCCAATAATTTTTCTTCTGGTGATGCGCAGGTGATATTACTTTCTAAGGTCATGGGAGACCGTTGCTTTGCCCTAAAGAATGATTGTTTATTAATAATTTTTTATTTGACAAAATATTAAAGTAATTAAAAAAATAGCTTCCCTCTTCGACAGAAGGTCGATTTATATTTTGTTTCAATCAGAAAGAAAAATGTTTATAAATATCGAAATAAAAGACGGCACGTTCGGGCAGAGCGAAGATATTTCTTCTATCAGCAGTTTATGAAAAAAAAGCAGTTTTTGTAGCTGGCGTGTTCATTCATTGCTTCGAGTTGCTTTTGTTAAATGAGTTGAAATGTTCAAGTTAAAAAGCACTCGGAGAGTTTGTATTTTCAACATTGTCATATTATTTTCGGGGGAAAACATGGAATCGCCTAAGAATTCTACAAGTAAACTATTGTAAAAAACAATATCTATCTATCTATCTATCTATCTATCTATCTATCTATCTATCTATCTATCTATCCTATCTATCAAAGCCTGTTCCTATCTATCTATCTATCTATCTATCTATCTATCTATCTATCTATCTATCTATCCTATCTAAAGCCTGTTCCTATCTATCTATCTATCTATCTATCTATCTATCTCAGTCTCTTCATATCTATCTATCTATCTATCTATCTATCTATCTATCTATCTATCTATCTATCTATCTATCTCAGTCTCTTCATATCTATCTATCTATCTATCTATCTATCTATCTATCTATCTCAGTCTCTTCGTATCTATCTATCTATCTATCTATCTATCTATCTATCTATCTCGTCTCTTCATATCTATCTATCTATCTATCTATCTATCTATCTATCTATCTATCTATCTATCTCAGTCTCTTCATAGCTATCTATCTATCTATCTATCTATCTATCTATCTATCTATCTATCTATCTATCTCGATCTCTTCATTTCTATCTATCTATCTATCTATCTATCTATCTATCTATCTATCTATCTATCTCAGTCTCTTCATATCTATCTATCTATCTATCTATCTATCTATCTATCTATCTATCTCAGTCTCTTCATATCTATCTATCTATCTATCTCAGTCTCTTCATATCTATCTATCTATCTATCTATCTATCTATCTTAGTCTCTTCATATCTATCTATCTATCTATCTATCTATCTATCTATCTATCTATCTATCTATCTATCTATCTATCTCAGTCTGTCGAAAGCAATCTAACGTTTTAATTTTGAAATAATTTTATCTAATGCAAGGTGATAAAGCCACTAACGCACACGGTGGCACCGAGAGTGAAAAATAATTATCAGAATTTAGTAAGAGTGAAAGACAATAAACAAACAAAACCCAAGAAGATAGAATGTGGCGATTGGCGTTGAATTTAAATTTTTGAAGATTGTCGGTAGCAGAGAAGGAAAGAACAAACAAAAACAAACAAACCCAAAAACAACTAAACCTGAGAAGCATTCCACAGCCTGGAAGTATGAGTAAAAACATTATTAGCATAGAACTTACAATCTCTATCTATCTATCTATCTATCTATCTATCTATCTATCTATCTATCTATCTATCTGAGACGGAGGAGAAAGAGAAAGAGGAAGAGAAATGATTATGAATGCGGAGTCGACATTGATATAGTCTTTACAGTAAGTTGTTGGATATTGAACGCCATGCTCCTGAGATTCTCAGAAAATGTGAGCTTGTGCTAAAAGAGCCTTGCATCAAGAAACAACATTTTTCCCAAAAACTGTTAATGCAAATTTTACTCACA
>JBBBDQ010001640.1:1235000-1247500 GCA_037127315.1 Ascarosepion bandense
ATAGACAAAACCGTTCACAAACTGTCAGTGGTTGCGCTCGCATGAGGTCACAAGTCATCGTGACCGAGGATTTGAGCGTCCTGGACTAGTCCAAGAAAATGATCACACTAGATTATGCGCTCTCTGCCAGAGACTGAAGTTAATGTTTGCTCAGCATAGGTAGACTCAGTGGAGTAAACAGGTGCCTGTAATAGGGAATTGCTAGCCGCCAGAATAAGGTTTTCCTCTCAATGTCAAACATCTGGTTCTCTATATTAATCACATTTTATTTAACAACAGAAACAATGCACAAATGGCTTTTTAAAAATAGTATGAAAACTTGAATTCCTGCCACGTTCCTTTCTCTGCTTACCTGTTTCCGGCCACACCCGACTGCCCGTCTGGTATGGCGAGATGTTTTCGTTTACAAGATTTATGAAGGATAATCGTGTTATCAATCAGAATTTTCCTTACGGGTTCTTGTAGATTGTGGGCGACTAAATGGTTTTTTATGGCTTTTTTGGTCAGATAAGTAACACGTGAGACGTCTGCTCAAAGAGGTGTGTGGTGTGACCGATATAGCTAACTGATTTATGACAAGAAAGACAATCTTGAGGTCGGAAGTTACATAAATACATTACATTAGTTATATATATATATATATATACTATAGGCATCCGCAGACATATCTGTTTCACTGTATTACAGCTCATCAGTACGGCTTAGACTCCGTTCGCTTCCTAACCCAGGATTGAAACCCGACCGAATCGGTGTCAGTAGACGATTCTACCCCTAGGTCACGAGTGTCCGGCAGAAAATTTACCTCAAACATTTTTGTTAATTAAAAGTTCTCTCTCTCTCTCTCTCTCTCTCTCTCTCTATATATATATATATATATATATTATTTTTCCTAAGTACCTACAAATATTGCTACATTTGTTTTCAAGTGTTGTTTTGTGTTTAATTACACGAGAAAGTCGGAATTAAAATCTAGTTCCGTAATATAAAATTAAAATATGAATTTTGGAAAATTTACTGATAACACAAATCCATTATTTGAACTTTTGAAAATGTTAATAAAAAAATTGATATACAAAACACCCACACACACACCCACACACACATATATATATATGAATAAATATAGTTTTAAGGTGTGCTATATTTATTGGAACTTTATCAGAGATAGACTGTATGTAAATATAAAAAAGTGAACATTGAAGTCAATTCTCAGGGGCGACAGACTGTTTCATGCTAAGCGCAACCATCAGGCCACATGTGTTGAGTTTTTCCTCCGCTATTTACATTTACGTGTCAGTGGGGCATTGTGGGTAATCCTTCTGACGGTTATTTTGGCGGGAGTGGCTTGATTATTTATTTATTTAATTATTTATTAGAGAAAATCTATTTGACTTGTTATTTGTTTATTCTTTTGTTTTTCGATGATTAATTAATTTATATAGATTTGTTATTTATTTTATTTTTATACTTTTTAAAAATTTATTTGTTATTATTTATTTATATTATTTTATTAATTGTAATGAGTGTTATATAGTCGGTGTTTTGTTAATTTGTTTATAGTTTGCTCCTTATTAATAATTTTCTAATTTAAGTAACCTAGTAAAAAATTATTTTCGTGTCTGCATTTTGATATTACTTCAGATAGTTTATTGAGTAGTTTGTTTTGGTCAGGGAAGGTAATAACAGCTATTTTTTCCTCCAGGCAGAGTCTGCAGGATTTTGATCGATTGTTGTAGGCCGATGTTCTTTTTCGTATTTCCTATATTATTTTGGGGTGATTTGGGTTTTGTTTTTGACTTCTCAGATTTATTTAGAAAGCATTGAGCTGTTCGCGTATTTTCTATTTGTGAAGGATTTTTTGTGTGTGCATTGTCTTTGTTTCCAGGGTCCTTCTGTTACTCTTATGTACATTTTTTCCTCATTATCTGGTGATTTTATCGTCGCTTGGTATATTCCGTTGTTTTGTAACCAATTACCGTTTAATGGACATTCATTTCTTATTCTGCAGTTATACGTGGGTGTGGTTTGTTCGGGTTGTTTGTTGATATTTTTTCTATTGTGCCTCTTTATTACTTGTGCCATTTTGTTGGTGCAACTGTAGCTGATCTTCACTGTTTTTGTTAAATATTTTGTGAAGGGGGCTTGATTGCGGGAAATGTTTGTATAGAAACTTGAAGAAAATTTTTCCTACGTTAGTTATTACTATATGGTGGGTTGAACCATAGGATATTTCTTTTCCTGTTGTTATTTTTGTTCTTTGTGGTGAGTATGTGTGTATTACCGGGAATTCACTAACTTTTAGGGCTTTTTTTTAAAAAAAACCCTAAAATTCTGGGAAAAAGCAATCGGATGTCTAACCGTACTAATGAGCTGTGATAGAGCAATACGGGTCTGTCTGCGAATGACTATATATATATATATATATATAGTGCCGGTGCGTGCTACTCTTGGACTCCCGACCGAGGAAAGCTCAGTTAGATTATCAGCAAAAAAGTAACGAACGACAGCAGAAAACCGAAGATGGGTTACTTCTACAGCAACAACAACAACAACAACAACAACAGTAACAACTGTTTATGGAACTTCATATGCAGCAGAAATATTTCCAAGAGCAAGCTTTTACAAAAAGCGAAGAACATCAAGGTCAAATGGAAGAGTTACTGTACAAATCATTAAATGACAGATAAATATCTGAGAACAATACTGAATTTTCCCAGGGCACTATCTGGAGTACCATGGAAACTTTCGAATATGTACCCGAAGATGAAAAAACCTTCGATGCTTTCTACAAGCGGTACGAATATTTATTAAACGTTGATTGCAAAGAATGGTCAAATTAAAAAATTCGGCTATTACTAAGAAAATTGCGTACCGCAAAACACAGTAGGTTCGTTGACTTTATCCTTCTCAAAAGGACAACGGACTTTGATTTCTTAGAAACAGTAGAGTTACTGTCGGAACTATTTGGGCCTAACACGTCACTCTTTCATAAGAGATGGAAGTGCCTTAATCTATTCAAGGAGGATCATCAGGACTATCTGACATTTGTGGCTATAGTATAATGACTTTAAATTAGCAAATTTATCTGCTGACGACTTCAAATGTCTGATTTTTGCCCAGGGTTTAGTCTCAGCTAGAGACGCTGAAATTAGACGCCGAGTGCTGACAAAATTAGAGAATGAGCCGTGTCTAACCCTCCAAAAATTGACAGAGGACTTCCAGAGGGTCGTATCCGTAAAATGTGACTCTAGAATTATCGAGGAGTCGGGAGTCGCTCATATCAAAAGTATTAAGAGCAGACCAAAACACTACTCCCCGGAAAAAGAGAAAAGTAAATCTATGCGACTAAAATATCGTGACAAGCATACTACGAATAGGCAAGAAAATTCACCACCAGGTCCGAGTAATATTTGCGTAAACCTACATTAGATGCGGTTTTGCCCGTCCAAAAAGAAGAAAACCTGTCAAAATTGTTGGAAAACTGGCCATGTAACATCATGCTGCTGGAAGGTTAAAGAATTTAGAAGACCAAAAAATAAAATTAGGCAGACGCAGTCAAGCGATAAAGATGGAAATTTGCGCAAATACGTAATTGCGCAAATATTTAACAAAACGATAAAATTCCAGTTCGACTCTGGGTCTAACCTTACGATTATTAATTTGCATACCTGGGTGCGACTGAAAAAGCCAACTTTATTAAGAACAAAGAAAACAGCACGTTCTGTAACAGACAACAAAATTCATGTTTTAGGTGAAGTATTTTTCGCTGTAACATTAAATAGAATAACGAAAATATTAAAAGCTTATGTTATGAAAAATACAGTAAACTTATTTGGAACAGTTTGGATTGAGAAGTTTAATCTGTGGGACTGTCCAATAAGTATGTTTTGTCGTAAAATAGAAAGTACAACCTCCAACATCGAGGAACTAAAACAGGAACTCAAGCAAAAATTCTCTGATATGTTTTCAGGCGGTTTAGGAAAATATACCAAGATAAAAGCACAATTCGAGTTAAAAGATAACGCTCAGCCCGTGTTTAAAAAGAAAAGGAACGTTCCGTCTGCGGCGATGAACCAAGTTAATGAAGTGTTAGACAGATTGAAAAATGCAGGTATCCTATCTAAAATAGATTTTAGTGAATGGGCTATACCAACAGTATACGGAAAGAAAAACCAAGCCAAATTAGAGTATGTGTTAATTTTTCAACAGGGTTAAACGCCGCACTAAAAGACCACCACTATCTTTTCCCTAGCCCCGAAGAGATATTTAATAAATTAAACGGTGGCAAATTTTTTTCTAAAATTGACTTATCGGATACATGTTTACAATTTCAGGTTGAGGAGAACTGTTCCAAACTTCTTTGTATAAATACACATAGAGGTTTGTATAAATTTAATAGACTGGGTTTTGAAGTCAAGGTCGCGCCTGCTATCTTTTCGTGCTGGGCGACCTTGATTTCGCAACTACCTATCTTGATGATATCTTAATTACTAGTAAATCGATGAAAGACAATCGGGAGCACGTACTAAGCGTATTTGACAAAATTCAAGAATACGGCTTCAAAATCAAGGCGGCTATGTGATTTTTAATTGATGCAAATAAACTATTTGGGGCATATCATTAACAAAGACGGTCGACGACCGGATCCAGACAGGGCTACAGCGATCAATGACATGCCGGCCCCGGATAACGTGCAAGCACTACACAGCTTTCTAGGCGTAGCAAATTTTTACCAGGTGTTCATTAAAAACATGCACAACTTGCGAGCTCCCTTAAACGAACTAATAAAGAAAGACAAAACCTGGGAATAGACACCGGAATGCCAATCTGCATTCGAAAAAATAAAGAACACACTCAATCCAGACTTTTCTCTCATTTACTATGACCCAAAGTTGGATATAATAGTAGCAAGCGATGCCAGCTCTCATGGCATTGGCGCCTGCATTTTACCCAAACTTCCGGATTGCGCATGCATGTAGAACTTTGATACCTGCAGAAAAGCAATATTCGAAGATCGAAAAGGAGGCGTTAAGCATAATCTTCGCCGTTTAGAGCCTCTCTTTTGATGTTTCACAGATATATACACGTTTAGAGCCTCTCTTTTGATGTTTCACAGATATATACACGGCAGATATTTTACTTTACAAACTGACCACAAGCCGCTTCTGACTATATACAGATCTAAGAAGGGACTACCGGTGTACACTGCGAATACACTTATACGGTGGGGTACAATATTGCTGAACTATAATTTTAAGATTGAGTACCTGTCCTCCAAGAACAACTGCCACGCTGACGGTTTGTCTAGACTCGTTCCAAAAGAACAAAAAAATATTTGAAGATTCGATAATCGCGACCCTAAGAACGAACTGCGAGATACAGAACATGATTGCGAACACCGTGAGAGAGCTTCCAGTAACACTATCAGACATCAAAAGAGAGGCTCTAAATGACGAGTTTATCCGTACTACCAAGAACATAATTTACAATAAAGACTCGAGTTAAGTGCCATACGTGATACACGCTTGGGCGATCATGTCTCGAAAGAGATATGACTGACTGGACAGAAGATTATCCCGAACGAGTAGACGTGGCTGATAAATTTTTATCTTAATTTTAGCAATTTAAAATTCTTATACACCTTTGCATTGCTTCAAGTAAGTGGTGAGTATTTCGTTTTGTGATATATATATATATATATATATATATATATATATATATATATATATACATATATATATATATATAATTAATGTGGAGAGGTTTTTCAAATGGCTGGGCAGTGTTGTTTTATACCCAGTCCGAAGAAACAACATTTTTCAAGAGCGAAAACATAATAATGCCTCCCCTGGCATAATAATACTTACCTGGCACATTTTTGTGTTGGATAGGGACCCAAAATTATCTCTCAGTTGCGTCTCTGTCCTCGAAGACAGAGTGCGGCTCAGTTGTAGCTCTGTCCACGAGTGCAGGGTGTTATCTGATAAAAATTACACTGTAGACAGTACTGTTTCGCTGTATCAGTATGCTTATACATCCGATTGCTTCTAACCAGGATTGAAACCGGACCGATTTGGTATTAGCGCACGGTGGGGAAAGGGAGATTTCAACGTATTATATATACAATGTAAACACATGCCAGTAGCAAAGATATCTATCTATCTATCTATCTATCTATCTATCTATCTATCTATCTATCTATCTATCTATCCAAATGAATAAGGAACGAAGAAAATATTTGCAACGTTCAAAACAATAATTTAAAACAGTGTTCAATATAAAAATAGAACAATGAATATTTATTATAAATTATACATTAGGACATGTACAACCTACAAACTACCACAAAATTGTACATTTTGTTTCCACATTGAAAGAACAATGTCTCATCAGGTAGTTAATAATGATAGTAACCATTATTAATAACTACGTGATGAAACATTGCTTTTTCAATATCGAAACAAATTGTACAACATTTGAGTTGATTGTAGTTTGTACATGTTCTAAAGTATAATTTATAATATATAATGTTTAATTGTAACAATGTTTAGCGCCAAGATTGTTGCTTTTTTACTGATAAAATGTATTTTGGTACGCAGTTTTTTTTATCATAAACTGCTCAATATCGTGGTAGAGACTGAGCGTTGATAAGTACATAGCCCTGACAAGTGAGACATCATAACAGTGTCCTCACAAAATTTCGAAGTCGGCATGAATCTGCTCAGTTTATGAGAGAAAAGCTTTTTACTTATATATATATATATATATATATATATATATATATATATATAAAGTACTTGATCATAAAAGTACTTCCACCTTGATCATTTTTTAATATTATTGTAATTAATATTAATTAGGATCGGTTCTTTGGTATTTACCTTCCTTCTTTTCCTTTTGGATTAAAGTTATATATATATATATATATATATTCTAAACATATGCTGTTAAATATAAGAGACAATGAATGTCTATTATGTTTAATCATGAGCCGTTCTAAACGTCGTATTTTAGCTTTAATTTCAGTTGAAAATAAAGACAAAAATTCTCCAACATTTGGATAATTATTTATTGATTTTCTTCTAAGCTTTCGGCTCACATGAGCCATCTTCAGAGAGGTTATTTATACTGAAATATAATA
Organism: Ascarosepion bandense; assembly: GCA_037127315.1. Lineage (NCBI taxonomy): Eukaryota > Metazoa > Mollusca > Cephalopoda > Sepiida > Sepiidae > Ascarosepion > Ascarosepion bandense. Next base: position 1,242,142 of record JBBBDQ010001640.1, read on the forward strand.
ACATCCACTATCACCGAGGATTTTATTTTGTGTTGGCATAAAACTCCGCTTGGCAACGGCAATAGTTACCAAAAATAATAAACGCAGTTCTTAAATTTGCGATGCGGTTTTATGACGTCACACCGTGTGATAGCGCGAAATGACAACAAAACCATGCAGTCAAATGCAATATAATATGTTATGTCCGGATTTATATATAAAAATTCATATTGTCTTTTTACAAATATATTTCAGTTATAGCTTAAATTTTCTTATATATATATATATATATATATATATATGTGTGTGTGTGTGTGTGTGTGTGTGTGTGTGTGTATTTATGGTCAAGCTAAATCGAGTGCCTTCTGAAGAAAAGATGAATAGAGAGACGGGAGATCAAATACAGCTGATCGCCCGTTTTGCATATCAAATCGTCTCAAATATCTTTAACCTCTCACCTGGCGCGATTTATTCTGGTTTTTCTTTGTATGTCTCCTGTCTTTATTTCAGGTCTTCGACTGACCCTGAAGCCATTTGTCCTCCTGAACTCACTCTTGTGATTAACCTAACGGTCATTTATTATACAAGACAATAACGCAAAAAAATGTTAAGATAAAGCAGAAACAAATAAAAGAGAACAATTAGTCAAATACTAAAATGAAACGCTATGGATTTAATTAAGCAAACTCCCAGCAACACATACAACGACAACACGAATGCGAAAATAATTACACAAATTTAATAACATAAAAGAACCATTTAGTAAATACATGATCTATTATTGCGATTTTCCTCTCAAATTATAATTATCATTATGCTCTAGTATCTGTGGTTTTGATATTTTCGGTGTAAATTCTGGTTGGTTGGTTGGTTGGTTGGTTGGTTTATGTAACGGCATATGGGCCATTTAATACCGAAATGTAATTTAATGTTTCTTTGAGCTTTGCTATGTTTTTTACTATTAAAATCTTTTGCTGGTAGATTTACTACAGGGATTCCCCGCCCCCCAAAAAAGAAACTGAAAATTTGGTAAAGTTTATTTAAATGTTCGAATTTTTGTTATAGTTATTTCAAATAAACGCAAAGGATAAAAATTTAGTTGCTTTAAAAAAAGACAAGAACACAAATATTAAATGTTGTGCTTAAACTAAAAAAACTTAATTTTCTTTGTTTTTTTTTCCAATATAGAGTAAATCTAAAATTTTCTATTTTTTGTGGGGCACTCTGTATAAAATATCTTATTATCTTTTCATAGTTTTTTTTATCACAGTTTGGGGGTTGACTATTTGCTCATAGCAGTAGTTGTAGAATCGTAAATCTCGGATTTACCTCTACTACTATGAATACTGCTTTCTGTATAGGCAGGATAATATGTACACATCAGGTGAGTCCATTCTTGTATCCAAAAGGGGGTGATTCCCAACAATAAACTTAATCAATTAAAATGTCACTGGCTTTAGCCACAGCACCCAGGCAACTCACACTTTCAGCGGACCTCAAGTGGAATGACTATATCGAATCCATTGCTAAATCCGCTGCTATGAAAGTCGGTTCTCTGTGCAGGGCCCGGAGGTTTTTTCCGTCTGAATCTATCCTGCACATTTATAAATCTACCATCCGCCCGTGCATTGAATACTGTTGCCATATCTGGTCGGGTGCCACTGCTATTCTCCTTGGGCTTCTCGACAAGGTACAGCGGAGGGTCTGTAATGTGATCGATACCGACTTAGCAGACCGCCTGCAATCTCTCTCTCACCGGCGCGACGTGGATTCCCTGTGTCTCTTCTATACTTTCACGGCTTCTGCTCCGATGAACTTAGATCACTGGTGCCCCCTAGGTTCGAATTTGCACGAGATACTAGACTAGCAACTAGATCCCACCCTTTTACAGTGAAAATGCAACCGCAACTTCTACTCCAACAGTTTCTTTTCTCGCATTTCCAGACTGTGGAATTCCCTTCCACATGACTGCTTCCCCGACGGCTACAATCTCCAGGAGTTTAAATGTAAGGTCAATAGACACCTCCTAACAAACTAACTCGCTTCCATTCCTTCAAACACTCTTTCCACCCACCCAACTATCTATCACCCCCCTTTTGACATTTCCTATATCTAACCACTCTTTCTATTTACCTTCCCCTATGTAGCCCCAAGCGCAATAGTGGCGGTGGAATGCCTTGCTTGGGGTGAAATGATTAAAAAAATGACACTGTTAGCTCTATCTTCGGGAAGAGGGCGCTCTCTGCTTCCGAGCAGAGAACACTAACCCAGTCGTGGTTCCGCCGAAGAGTAGAATCATGACTCGGTAAAAATAGACAGACATTTTTTGGCCCGGTTATATGGCCGGGAAGACCCACTATAAAATGACCTTGTGTCACATCTAACCTTGCGTGGGAAGGTTGGTAAATACCGTTGTAGAGTTGCCTCTGTTACTATTGACACTGTCAGATCTCTGGCTTCGGGTGGAGAGCGCTCTCTGCCTTTGGGCAAAGAGCACTAACCCAATCGTGGTTCCGCTGAAGGGTAGAATCACGACTGGAGAAAAATAGACAGATACTTTTGGCCTGGCTATATGGCCGGGAAGACCCACATTAAAAAGTCACATCTCGCCTTAAATGGGAAGGTGGGTAACTACCGTTGTAGAGTTGAGTAGTTGTACAGCCGCTTAATTGGTCAGTAAGTTGGTGTATATTAAGTTGGAGTTGTTTTGGATATAGACTCATTACCCGGGCATACTTCTTCACTAAAAGACTGTATATATTGATTTCTACTAACAGTTTTCCTAGTATTCTTGAATTGATTAACCCGTGTTTCCAGGTTGTATATGTTTGTTCAATATAACTTATAATTTTCTATCTTCATATCTTTTTAGTTATTTATTATTTTTTGTGGTTTCTCAACAATAATCCACAACATTTACTGTTTATTATTTCAAGATATATTTATGTAATTTTGACAAATATATATGTGAAAATAAAATGTCAGAGTTATCATAATTTTTGTGTAGTTTAGACGACAATTTATCCTTTTCACCCAGTTGTTCCCTGAGCGCGAAGAAGAAACTATTAGCATAGAACTTATGCAATTGCAACTTCTGTGTTAATAGTTTATTCGGTTATACTTGTTAAAATCTGATGCCAGGTAAGTATTATTATGCCAGAGAAGGCATTATTATGTCTCAGCTCTTCAGAAATTTTGTTTTGTCGGACTGGGTATGAAACAACACCGCCCAGCTAAGTGAAAACCTCTCCACATTAATTGTATATATATAGTAAATAACTAACCTAGAGAGCCAACGAACCTACCAAGGTTTCACCAAATTGGATCTTCAGGAAAAGAGCCAACTTTCCCTGAAGATTTAATTTGGTTAAACCTTGGTAGGTTCGTTGGCTCTCTAGGTTAGTTATTTATTTAGTTTTGTCTACTTGCGTATTGAGCGCTTTTTGTTTTAGGTTACTCGTCTCGGATTTTTTCTTTGGACTACGTACATTGACTGATGTTCAAGTGCTTAGCTCGTTCTTTTTTATTACCATTTTTTCCTTCCGCTTATGTACTCAGAGGGTTTTTCGAAACGAGTATAACGAAAAGTTTACATTTATATATATATATATATATATATATATATATATATAATTCCAAGTGAAGAGGACTCAAGGTTTTTTTTATTTTGAGTAGTCTGGCATTTATTTTATTATAAACAGTGCTCAATATAATGAGTATTAGAGAGCTTAATGTAATATAATTATATAGTTATGTATCAATTTTACATTGCGACGTGGAAATTTCTGTTTCAAGATAGGTTCTCATCGTCAGGCAATGTCGGGTTGTGCAGATGATTTACATTTAAATGACAAAATCTTTTGGTTTGCTTCGAATGTATGTGGGTGTTTTTTTTGTGGCTAATCAGAATGGAGATTCAAATTGGGGTTTGACCCCGAAGAATTCATGCTAACCAACCTTTTTCCTCTTTTTTCTTTCTCCCTTTTTCCTCAATCCTATTCCTCTTTTGTTTGTTTCCCTTTCTTATATCACGAAACGAAATACAAACTACTTGAAACAATGCAAAGATGTATAAGAATTTTTAATTGCTACAATTACGATGAAAATTTATCAGCCACACCTACTCGTTAAAATCAGATCAATTGATGTTTGCTTGATTTTTGGTTAGTTTTTGGTTTTTTGGTTTTACTTTTTGTTGTTGTTGCTGTTGTTTTAATTAACCAGGAGAAGATGAGGAAACATCGTGTACTCTAGCCGATTTCAGAAAAATAAACGACAAAACATGAAATACAAAACGACGAAGGTACAACTTATATGCCCGATGAAAAAATTTAATGCTGTCTTTTTCTATTATTAATATTGGAGATGCAATCTCCCAGAGAGCTGAGAGAATTCATAATTATACTTATTCTGTTACTTCTTGTTTGTGGAACTCACTTTCGGCTTCTTGTCTCCCAGTCAATTTTGATCTTCAAAAATATAAATGCTGTGTCAATCATTATCTTCTATCTTCTTAATCCCTTTTTATTTATTATGTTATCGTTGACATTAAAAGAAATTATCTTAACTGGAAGTAAAAATGGTGTTCTTTTTTGGAAATTTTCTTTAGAGGTATGGCTCGACCATTTTTATTTTTTGTCTGAATTGATCTTTCAAGCAATTTTTTTCTTTCTCTTTCTTTGTCTATTCCCAAAAGTGCTTACTTCATGTAATCTTCATTTTAAATTATTTCTGTTTTTCTCTTATAATAGATGTCCTCCACAGTATTTGAGTGTTTAAATTTTTATTAAAATTTCTCATTTGAAGTCACGTTTTTCATTCTGCTGATGTACTAGTTGGCCATTGATACCTGTTTCTAGGGACTGACCTGTAAACACTCCTTCCCTCCCTATTTAATATATTAGAATGTTAGTGAAACATAATATGGTCAAAAAGTTCTGTTGGTAGTCAATTTGACTGTCTAAATAAGTTTTTCTGGTTAAGCATTCAAATAAATTAACTTAGTTGGAAGTGAAACCGGGTTTTGGTAGTATTTTTTTCAGAGTTATAGCTCTGTTATTTTTCATTCTTGTCTGAATTGACGTTGAACCGAAACTCTTGGAGATTGTAGCTGTCAGGGAATCAAGTATACGGAAGGGAATTTCACAGGCGGGAAGTGCGAGAAAAGAAACTAATAGAGTAGTGGTGGCGGCTATATTTTACTGTTTTCACTGTAAAAGGGTGGGACCTAGTTGCCAATCTAGTAGCTCGAGTAAATTCATGTAGATGGGGCACCAGGGAGATAAGCTTGTCAGAGCAGAAGCCGTGAAAATATTTGTAGAAAAGACAGAGTTTTACCTCATATTCTGTAACATTCAGGAACCCTGGAGTCTTAGGATGC